>QJNY01000726.1:0-31236 GCA_004155945.1 Monosporascus sp. mg162
GGTCGTCGCAAAACGGTTGAAACGAAGGAACGGAAATGTGGCGTCTGCGGCAAGCTCGGACATAATGCGCGTACTTGTAAAGAAGTTGTAGATACATCTAGCCAAGAAGAATCCGATTGATTTGAATCAATGCGATATGTTGTTGTTAAGTTATTTGAATTTGTTGTTGCGGAGTGCCAAAAAGTGGTTCGCTCATATATGTCTCTCGCTCATATATGTGGGACGTTACGCTTAAATTTTCTACAACATATTACCTATAAACGAATAAACAAATAAAACGTTTAAATTAAACATTAAAGCAGTACGTAAAAATTACATTAATTACCAACAGGATAATTAGGTTAAACTTTTTCCACTGGCCCAAATAATTTATAACACCTTTATTAACGAAAATATAGGTATTTCTCCTTATACAGGGGTATATAATTACCAAGCAAAAGCTTAACGGCTAAAATAGCTATTAAACGAAGTCCCAAATTTAACCGCGAAAGCTTTTCGAACAAAACCGGTAACAACTGAAATCCAGGGAGTATAGGTCCGCCTATAAAATAAATTACGATTCCTTTAACAAAAAATAACCCGATATTATAATAAAAAAAGAATTAAAGGATTAATTTTGTTAAAAAGAAATAAAGTTTATTTATTACGTTAAAAACAAAACGCAACTTCGAACATTTCCCAAATCAAAACAAAAAGATCCAGTGATAAGCTTAATTTCAAAAAACTTAACCCGTTTAAAATCGATAAAGTTATTTCCAAAACTAACTACCGACTATTATTACCCAAAACGATAGAAATCCATCCTGTTTTCCATATTTCTTTTTTAAACCAATACCTAAAAACGCCCTATTAAAAACTATTCTAAAAATCGAAAAAGACGACGATAAGTACGAAATTAAACGAATACCGGACGTTAAAGTAATTAAAAATAAGGTTCAATATTTAATTAAATGAAAGGCTTACCTATACGAAAAAAATACTTGGGAACCCCTAAAACATTTAACAAACGCGAAAGGCCTAGTTGAAACGTTTTACCGCTAAAATCTTTACCGACCGTCTTTAACGCGGCCAAGGTTGCAGGGGATAACGGCCTAATACCCAAATCCAGCCCTTCGGCGTCCCAATCGAAAAAAAGCGATGCCTCCGTTATAGCATTAATCTCGGAAACAAGCCGAGCTTCTTCTGCTTTTATGCGACGTTATTCTTTTTCCGCTTTTTTTTTCTTTAAATTGATTTAATTTTAAACTTTCTTTTAATATTTCTAAAGCCTTTTTTTAAAAAAGGTCTTGTTAAAGACGTAAGTGTTTTAATTTTCCAATAAATTCTTTCGTTTTTCTTTTTCCGCCGCCTCTTAATAAACTAAAATTTTATCTTTAAGTTCTCGTTATTCTTTTTCCAAGCGAGATCGCATTTTATTTACCTTTTTTAACGAGTTTATAATTAAAACGTTATAAGAAGAAGGCTGGCGACGGATATAGCAACTGCAACTTGAAAATTCTACTGTAAAGGAACAGCCGGTTTCCTTAAAACGAACGCAGTTAGAATATGGAAAACCTTCCGTATTAAAACTTTTAATTAAATCGGTACGGTTATCCCTGGAGTTTCGCTAACCCAGACGAAGGTTTCTTTTCTGTTTTTGCGCGCGATTTGACATATTAAAAAATTAGCTAAAAAAAGTTCAAAAAGTTAAACTCCGGAAGATTTCCTACCGTTTTATCTTTGAGACAAAGATTTTGGGAAAGGGGAAATAATGTTACAAATTAGGACCTGCTTTCCCTGTCTGGGTAAGGATACCTTACGGTTAAACTTCGGGTATAGGTATTTTTGCATTTCGATGTAATCTGGAGGATTTAATGGATTTGGGCCAAATTATACAAATCCAGCAGTTTTACGATATACCTATAGAAAACCAAAGGATATATAATAAATGGGTTTCTTTTATAAATAGCTCCCACTTAGTTTCGCTCTTTAGCTATTAATCTAAGTCTTTAATCAAAGGTAACGTTCTTCGATTAAGGGAAAAGTCCGCAAATCTCTTTAACGAACAAGATTACTGAATTATTCTTCGCTTTATTGTTACCTGCAAATCAAGAACCCCTTTCGGATACTGATTACGCTTCCAGGTGGATGTGTAACAGGTTCGTTACACTTAGCTTTTAGTTAATCCCTATAAATCTTAGCTTTATTAAGCGCAGCGTTAAGCCGTTTACCGTTTTTCTGCAGTACCCCTACAGCAATTATTACATAGAAAATATACAATTCCTTATGTCCTTATTTTGCTGCCTTTTGCAGTAACGAAAACAGGTAATTAACTTTCTTCCAGTTTTAATTTAAGGCTAAGCATATTTCGCTGCTTCCATAAATTACGGTAACGTTGTTACGGCTGCACCATACGGTTACGCTAGGGGCAAAAGATTGGCGGAATGATCGCAATTGTGGCAATCATTCTAGTGCTTACAGCTGCATATATACTGGAGCTGTGTCACGGCAGCCCGAACCGTAACAAACGTTTACCGAACGAACGCCACCATTTTAATATTATCAGGATTTCCCGTTTCTGTAACCTTTTACTTTTACGAATAAATGCTTGCGGTTGCTTTTCTTTATTCTTTTTGATCTTAAAAGTACGCGGGATAAGGTTCTGTTAATTATCGAACGGTTCTTTATTTAGTGAAGTTCCAAATTTAATTTCAAGAAGAGACAAGTAAATTAATTTACTTATAAATCCCGTAAATGTATTTTCTGGAAACCTTTTTCCGTACTTTTATTTTCGTTATTAACCTGCGAAAGTTCCGCAGGTTTAATTTTCCCAGCAAGTAGCTAAAAAGATTTAGCAAGTAGCTAACTTTCGCTTTCTTAAGCGTTTCCCTAAACCTTACTTTCCGGATTAGAAATGTTTTTAAGGGTTAAAAACTTACGGTTAACTCCAGCCTTGCTCAAAAGCTTCCTTACCCCCGAATTTTAACCCTCCGGTTAGCTACCCGTTAAGTTTTTTGATTCGGGAACAATGTTTTCTACGGTTTTTGAAATACTGTAATCAGTATAAAAGCTATCTTACGCGTCAAGCATATCAAAAACTGGATTTTTTTTCTGCCAAATTTTCGAAAATATAAAAATCCTTTACGAACCCCCGGCTAATAGCTAGGGCGAACGCTTTTTTTCTTTCTTCCTTTGGTTAATAAAATTTTTTCTTATCGAATAAAACGTTACGTAATAATAACCTGGCGGAATTCCGGTACCCATATTTGGTAAATATTAAAAGCTCGATATCCTACCAAATAACCGATATAAGCTTTCGGCTTCACTTTTAATATTTACCTTTCTTTTCCAGCTTTTCGATTTTTAGTTAACGGATACGTTCGTACGCCATATACGAAGATTCTAAACCAATCGTGTTTAAGGTTTACCGTAATCGCGTTTATAATGGCGGGATTATACCAATGGAAATATTGCTTAAACCAGCGAACGAGCACCTTATTAGGCGAAAACAAATCGTACGCGTACTTGGGCTTATATTATAAAGTTATGCCGCTGCCTTTACGGCTTCTAGCTACAAGTTCTTAAAAAGGTTTATTTCCAGCCTTATTTTAAAAGCTTTATTGATTAACCTTTAGCCTATTCGTTCGCTTTTTCCCATTACTTCTTTGGTATATAAGGAAAAAGTTTTAAGCTAGATTTTTCCCTTTATACACCATGCTTAATAAGCTGTAAATTAGTTTATTACGATCGTTTCAATATTATAATTCTACTTAATTTTGCAAATAAAAAACCTATATTGCCTGCGTATCTAGCGCTCGAAATCCTTAACAATACGAAACGCTATTTCTTTTGTGTGATCGGCTGTTAAAAGAGCGAAAAACTTCTCATTATATTCGTTTTGATTACCAGGAGCTACCTAAAGCTATTATACCTTAAAAAAAGTCGAAATAATCCTATAGGATACGCCAAAAGGGTTTAAGTAATCGGCTTTCGGGCGTACGTCTAGAAATCACTTAAAAGGCGTATACGCGAACACATATCTTACATTTTAAACGCGCCGTCCTATTAATTATAACGTTTCTGGCGTTTTTTAGCGAACGATCTTAATATTACAAGTCCTAAATGCCTAAACCTAAGGTATTAAAAACCCTTTGTTTTATTACGGGGCCGTAAGTAATCCTTCGATCGCTTTTACGGCTTCCATTTTTTTTACTGGTCGTTAAAAACATTTAAACGTTTGCCGGCCTTTACGGAATATTAATAAAAGGTTCGAATAAAAAGATAACGGATTATATTTAAGAAAAGTTGAATTAGATACTTAAGTAAGCTTTACAAAAATAATCCTTTTAATATTTTTTCGTTTTTTAAAGGAATAATTTAACCCGTAATACCAAATCTTAGCTCTACGAAACAAAGCTTCCGAAACGATATTAAGGTAAAAACCATTTATTACTACCATATCGTTAAGGATAAAATCGTACTTTAGTTTGCTAAAAGCTTTAAATAATACTCCTTTAATTACTTTTTATCCTTTACTATTAATCGGAATCGACGACGTTCCAACTTTTATTATTTCCCTAATAGAATCGGGTATAGAAAAGCCGGAGACGAGTAGGTTTCGAGTATTTACCAAATACCTCGCTTTGTACTTATCGATTAAGGTAAACTATAATAAAGGGTATTTGCCGAAGTAGATAATATTATAAATCTTTAAAATAGGATTAAAAATATTTAAAGTATAAAGGTCGATAAACCCCGTAATAATATTACCGAACTGCGTATTAATATTAAATATCAATCGTTTTATAACTTTGGGAATTAATTTCTTTTACTTAAGAAGTTTTTAAAAGATATTACGGAGCTTTTTTTACTTGTTTTACTTAAAACGTTTACGGATTTCTTTTTATTCCTTAAAGCTAACGTAACAGATCTTCCGAATAATTACCCCCGTAATTACAAAACACAAGATAATATAATCAGTAAATTTTTATCGATAAGTTCTATCTAACGTAATAAAGTAAAAACATTTATTACCGTTACCCTTATTTCTAAACGCTTTTAGCGAAAAATCTTTTTTACCTAAGTAAAGCGATAATCCCGATTCGGAAAGCGATTTTTACGTTAACGTAACGAAAATCCCGGAATTTTTAATTTCGGCCCGTAATTTATTTTCGTAATATTGTTACGGATTAAGATCTCCCGTCTGCCTGCGGGAGACCAAAAGGGGAAATGACCTCGGGACGGGTAAATTTCGGTGCCAAGAATGGTTTCTGCGGAGCCTCCAGAGACGCCTTAAAGACATTACAGAGATACTATAAAGATATTACAGAGACCAGACGGAGGTTATACTGGAGGGAAAGGATATATAAGACTTTTATGTTTTCTTGTAAATAGCACCTACCTAGTTTCACTCTTTAGCTATTAATTTAAGCCTTTAATTAAAGGCAACGTTTTGCGATTAAAGAAAAAGTCCGCAAATTTCTTTAACGAATAAATTACTAAATTATTTTTCGCCTTATTTTTACCTACAAATTAAGAACCCCTTTCGGATATTGATTACGCTTCTAGGTAGTTGTGTAATAAGTTCGTTATATTTTGATAGCTTTTTGATTAATAGCCGAAGAATAGTTCAAGGCCCAGTTGGGCATAAGCTTTCCTGAACCTAATACAGACGATATCATAGAACGGCGTTTAGAAAACAAACGACATATCCGATTGCAATTACTAGCTAGTAAAGGATCGATATTTAAATTAAAACATCTTACCCCTCCCCGCCCTTATTAAAGAAGTTCTTTTTCTTTAATCAACAACATGGCCCCCCCTATTATTCGCTTTTAAGGAGGACCTTCTTCTTTTTAGCAATAACCTTTCCCGGCTCCTAAAGAAATTATTAAGGTCCAGGAAAACGAACCGGAAAAGAAAGAAAAGAAATCCGATAGCTCGAAAGGTAGAGAAAAAGAACTTACGATTAACGACAAATTGCGCATCTTAATAACTAAATTCCAGGCGGTAAAAAGAGAAAATGTTAAATTTGCTTAACAGCAAAGGTTTTCGACATTGCCTTTATTTAATGCGAATTAATCCCGCGAAAACATTATTTTACCCCCTGCTTATTATGGAATGCTAAAAATTAAAAGTTATAAGCTAACCCCCCTAAAACCTTACGACGGTACCATAAATATAAAAAGATTTTTGGTTTAAGCTAAACTTTACTTTAAGTTTTCCGAAAACTTCCTAAGGAAGGATTATTAAAAGGTATTAGTTATCGCTTAGCTGTTTACAAAAAGGGTTCTTTAATAGTTTTAGCGAATTATAGAAAATTATTTCGGAAATTACCTTAACGAATTATCCGATTTTATTAATTACATCTTTAATAATTACGAACATTTAAAAAAACGAATGCAAACCTTATTTAGAAACTTAAATAAGCAGTAGAATGCCGTTGAAAAGTTGTATTTTTTCCAGTAAACAAAATTAACGGTTAAATATATTACGGAATTTAATCGTTTTACAGCAACTTCCCATTTACCGGAAAGCGCTTTATTTTACCTTTATTACGATAGCCTAAAGTTACAGGTTAAAAACGAAATATATAAAGTATTTAAAATAAATCCTTTCCAAGATTACATTAATAAAGCTATTATTGCCGATAAAGGTACTTTTAATAGGTACTTGGAAAAAAAAGGGTTTAATAAAAAAAGAGACAATCGAAGCTTTAATAGTAAGTTCCGAAAAAGCAAAAATAAGGACAGGATTTAAAAGGAAGTAAATATTACTTTAAAAAAGCCTAAAAAAGATAAGTTTAATGTTAAATGCTTTAACTATAATAAAAGAGGTTATTACAAGAACAAATATCGTTCTTTAGTTAAAAGGAACTCTAGGAAAAAAAAGAAATTCCTTAAAAAAGGCCCGAACGGCCGAATAAAAAACAAATAATGAAAGCGAAAAAGAAAAGGAAATTAATTTTACCTTTTTTGAATAGGAATATACCATTGCGACGATCCACTACAAACCAAGCGGCGACCTAGAATACGAACGTTACCCGATTTACTAAAATCAAATAACTAAAACCTGTAAGTATTATCCTGGATAACCAGCTTCTAAAGTAACTATAAAGCTAAGATACGAATGTTATTTGGATATGCAGAAATGCGAAATATATTATAAATATGCCAAATGCGCTCAAAATTTAATAATTACGGGTAAAAAACTCTTAAATTTAGCAAACCCCTAAAACGAACGGTATACTTTAAACTCGAAGCTCTTAAATAGGATTTTATTAATAGGTACGAACTTTTCTATTTTTCGGCTTGCAACGATAACGATTATTTAATTTATTTTCGAATGAAAAAAGATAACGATTATTGGCCTAATTAAAACGAAGAAATTTTTATAAAGCTTAATAACGATTACAAATGCATCAAAATTCCCCGATGGCCCGAATACCTTCTATTTTGTTATTTGCACCTTAATTCTGATTAAAGCTGAAAAGCTATTACTTAGGGTTACTTATGTTATACTTTTATGCTATGCTTAATGCAGGAACTTTTGGATATAAGAGTAAGCTTTACAAAAATCTTAACTTCGAATCCGAAACCTTTTTAAACGTTAAAAGTAAAAATCATTAAAATAAAATGCCAAATTAATTAACGAAAGTGGTATACTTGTATGGACGATAAATGTACCAAATATGCAATTAAAAAAGCCCGCAAATAAAAACGCCTTTTAGCAAACAGAATTACGAAGTTGAAAAACGGCAAAGGTTTTCGAAATTAAGGCATTAAAAAGCTTTGCGAACTAAGACCTTATGTAAGGCAAAAAAAGGTTTACGAAATTAAATCGAAATTTTTATTTAGTACTAAAGTTAAACTTTTAAAGCCATAATTAACTTTAAAGCAGAAAGTAATTTCATTTTACCAGCAATAGCCGAAAAACATCATATTTCTTGGAGGTATAAGCTAAAATTCTATAAATTACGGACAGTTAATGGGAATTTTTCCCAGTATAATAACGGACGAATCCTTAAAAAAATTGAAAAACTTTTAATATAAATTTAAAGGCATTAAAAGTATTTTACCTTGGATATCGCCGATATATCAAGTTACGATATTATTCTGGGAATGCTATAGCTTGATTTTAGCAATTTATTAATCAACTGGAAAACTCGCCAGCTTTTTTAAAACCGCGAATTAACTTTTGTTAAAAAAGAGTCCAAAAAAGTTTGATACATAATCCGACAAGCCAAGGTATCAAACTTTGCCAGTACCATATCCCTAAAGTATTAACGATTCGAACGACTTTTTAAAGATAAAGAAAATTAAGAATTGCTTTTATACGGGCAATAGGATTATCGTATACCCATTAAAGAAAAACATTACCTTAAACTTTATAAAATTTATTACATAAATCCAAAAAAGGTAAAGGCCTTATAGAAAAACATCTAGTTGGACCTAAAAAAAGGTTATATTTAATTATCCGAATTTCCCGCAGGTTACCCTATATTTATAGTACCTAAAATCAAAGGCGGTAAATAAAAAATCGACCACAATGGAAATCCGGTTTATTAACGGATAGTCGATTACCGATAGCTAAACGACATTATTATTAAAAACGGTTTTTTTTAACCTTAATAAATACCTTAAGGGAAAATGCAAGTAAAGCCAAATAATTTACCGCTTTAAACCTTCGAAACGGGTACTATTACATTAAAATGGCAAAAGAAAAAAAATGGAAAACTGCCTTTCGAACGATATACGGGCATTACGAATACCGAGTTATGCCTTTAAAACTTATTAACGTTCCTGCTAATTTTTAACGTTTAATTATAACTATATTTAGGAAATTCCTAAATAAATATGTCTTTATCTACCTCGACGACATCCTTATTTATTCCGAAACGCTAAAAAAACATAAAAAGTATATTTTCCAGGTTTTTAAAGCTTTAAATAAAACAAATATCCGAATTAATCGCATTAAGAATATATAGCATATACAAAAATTAAATTATTTAAGATTTACCTTTATCCCCGGTTAAATTTAAATCCAACACTTTAAATTGGAAATAGTTAAAAATTGGCCCATTTTTTAATACGGCA
Organism: Monosporascus sp. mg162; assembly: GCA_004155945.1. Classification (NCBI taxonomy): domain Eukaryota; kingdom Fungi; phylum Ascomycota; class Sordariomycetes; order Xylariales; genus Monosporascus; species Monosporascus sp. mg162. Next base: position 9,075 of record QJNY01000726.1, read on the forward strand.
ACCGTTACCGATATCCGGCAAACTTTAGGATTTACGGGTTACGCACGTAACCTGATTAAGGGTTATGGAAATATTTTTAAACTTTTAACGAAACTTATTATTAAAAAATATGTTAAAAAAATTCGAACTTCCAAAAGAAATTAAAAAAGCTTTTCAGCTATTTAAAGATAAAATTACTAAAACGCCAATAATAAAATTACTTAACGCCGATAAAAAGAAACGCTTAAAAATAAACGCCTTTAATTATGCCTTAAACGTAGTTTTAAAGTAATAAAAAGATAATAAGAAATAATACTTAATAGCTTATTATTCCAAAGCTTTTTGAAACGTAAAATTCCGATATAAGATTTACGACAAAAAGCTGCTAGCGATTATTAACATTTTTAAAAAATAGAAAGTTTTTTTAACGGAACTAAAAAGTTTTTCGATATTTACTTAAATTACAAAAACTTTACCCGGTTTATAACGACTTAAAAATTAAATGAACGTTACGAAACTTGGATAATTTTTTTATCGAAATATAATTTCCAAATCTATTATATTAAGAGAAAAAAAATTTTTAAGTAAACATTTTAAGTCGCAAAAAAAATTACGATTTTAAGGTTTCGAAACGTCGAATGCAAATGCTACAACAAATTAAGGACGGTACCTTACGGTTATATAAAATACTAAAGCAACTTATTCCAGAACTTTTAACAGAACTCAGAAATTCCTATAATAAAAAAAAGCGAAAAAAATGCAACAATTAAATGGACAAGCTAAAACCAGCTATTATACCATAGTAAAATCTACATCCCTCGAAATTAATAAAAGCAATTCGTCAAAAGATTTTACGAAAATTTATGATACGGATATTAAAGTATTTTCAAAATTACCAAATAATTACAGAAAAAATACGACTTTCCAGAACTTCGACGAATTATTAAGCAGATAATTAAAAACTACAATATTTACAATAAGGCAAAAGCAACTTAATATAAGCCCTATAAACTTTTACAACTTACAAATATTCCAGAAAAAGCTTAAAATACCATTACTTAAAATTTTATTACCGGTTTACCCTTATCAAAAAACCCCGTTACTAAAGTTTAATATAATAAAATATAGGTAATCGTTAACAAACTTACCAAATATAAATACTTCCTACCTTTTAAAAAAAACGTAACGGCAAAATAATTAACTTACGCCTTTATTCAATATTACTTCGACAAACATAAAATACTAAAAAAAATCATCTTAAACAAAAACAAACTTTTTATATTAAAATTTAGTACCAGCTTTTTTAAGCATATAAGCGTTAAGCTTAAATTCTTGACAGCATACCACCTATAAACAAATAAACAAATAAACAAATAAACAAATAAAACGTTTAAATCAAACGTTAAAGCAATATTTAAAAAGTTACATCAATTACCAATAAAATAATTAGGTTAAACTTTTTCTATTAACCCAAGTAACTTATTTTACCTTTATCAACGAAAATATAAATATTTCTCCCTATATAACAGTATATAGTTACCAAACAGAAATTTAACAGCCAAAACAACCACTAAACGAAGCTCCAAAATTAACCGCAAAAGCTTTCTAAGCAGAAACGATAATAACTAAAATCCAAACAATATACATCCGCCTATAAAATAAATTACGATTTCTCCAACAAAGGATAACCCAATATTATAATAGGAAAAAAATTAAAAAAAATTAATTCTGTCGAAAAAAAACAAAATTTATTTATTAAGCTGAAAGCAAAACGTAACTTCGAACATTTCCTAAATCAAAACAAAAAAACCTAATAATAAACTTAATTTTAAAAAACTTAATCGTTTAAAATCGATAAAGTTATTTCCAAAACTAACTATCGATTAACATTACCCAAAACGATAAAAATACACCCTATTTTTTATATTTCTTTACTTAAACTCGCACTTAAAAACGTTCCACTAAAAACTAGTTTGGAAACCAAAAAAAACGACGATAAGTACGAAGTTAAACGAATACTGGATTCCAAGGTAATTAAAAACAAGGCCCAATATTTGATTAAATAAAAATATTACCCATACGAAAAAAAAACATTTAAAACCCCCTTAAATACTTAACGAACGCGAAAACCCTGGTTAAAACGTTTTACCGTCAAAACCCTAACCGACCGACTTTAATACGGCCAAGATCGCAGGCGATAACGGCCCGGTATCCAGGTTTAACCCTGGGCCGCTTCAATCGAAAGAAATAAAGGTTTCCGCCATGGCGTCTATTTTTAAAGCAAGTTACGCTTGTTCTATTTTCATACGACGCTATTCCATTTTTTCCCTTTCTAATTTTTCTTTTTCTTTTAATTCGTCCACGGAACGAAACCCACGGCGAATCATTTTTACACCCCGACGTTGTAAAAAGTCTTGTTAACGGCTTAACCTGATCAACTTAGCTATAACTTCTATTTACAGTTACTGCAGGTCCAATAGTACTTCCTCGGCGGCCCGTTTCTTACGATCAATCCGCGTCTTTTCGGACCGGATGTTTTGTAACGATTCCAGAGAAATATTAATAACTCTACAAGGCATATTAGCCTTATAACAATATTAGCACTTTTTTCGCCCTTTAACCATTTTACATTCCAGTTTCAAATCCTCGTAACGTTTACAAGGCATAACTAAGTATCCAAAATCTGAAATAAAAAAAATTAAATTTTTTCGACTTCCGGTAAAAGATTTAACGCGTTTTCGTAATAAACCTAACATAATATTAACTAAGAACTATTGGTCTAATACACCTAACATAATATTAACTAAGAACTATTGGTCTAATACACCTAACATAATATTAACTAAGAACTATTGGTCTAAAAAAACAAAAAGCGAAAGGAACGTACCTATTTTATCTTTAAGGATAAAGATTTCGAGAAAAAAGGAATGGTATTACGGATTAAGATCTCCCGTCTACCTACGGGAAACCAAAAAGGGAAATAACCTCGGAATGGGTAAACTTCGGTATCAAAAATGGTCTCTACGGAGCCCACAAAGACACCTTAAAGACACTACAAAGATATTACAGAAATATTATAAAGACCAAACGGAGGTTATACTGGAAGGAAAGGACATATAAAACTTTCATGTTTCTTTATAAATAACACTTACTTAGTTTCGCTCCTTAGCTATCAATCTAAGTTTATAATTAAAGGCAACGTTCTACGATTAAGAGAAAAGTCCGCAAATCATTTTAACGAACAAATTACTAAATCATTCTTCGCCCTACTATTACCTGCAAATCAAGAACCCCTTTCGGATACTGATCACGCTTCTAGGTGGTTATGTAACAGGTTCGTTATAAATATATAGCCGAAAACCAAGCCCTTAATTCTTTTAAGGTTATAATAAACTTGCTAAATGAATTATTTTGAATAAAGTTAAAAACTTTTTTTTGCCCTTAATTTAATACGAACGGTTTTATTATAACGTTTAAAAAATCCTTTGCCGTAAACGGTCCCTTAATTTTCTGAAAGTTATATACTTTCGCCTAAATATAAGCGGAAAACAAAGTCCGGGATTATTAATCAAGCTTTATATAACTTACTTCGGTTAGGCGTAAAGCTTTGCGGTATTTTTCGCGTACCGTCGTAATGGTACTTAAATTTAAAAAAAATAGTCCTTTAACTTTTTAAGCAATCTTAAATTATATATATTTCTTTTAAATAATTAAAGTAATTTAAACGTTCTTAAAGATATGGCTTTTTACTATTACGCTAATTTACGTTTAAATGTTAGTATATTTAGCGTCGATTTTATAAATTTCCCGGGACTCTTTTCGCATATCCTTTACGAAACGTCTAAAATTTGTTTTATATTATTTTTTTAGATTTTCGGCCTTTAACTCCTTAAAAACTAAAGGCGCAAAGTTACATTAATCGGAATTATCATGGATATTTTGCTATACGGTTAAAGCCGTCGTATGTTACTTTCTTAATCGATCGTTAATCTTTTCGGTATACTTTTCGAACGTTAAAAACTTCCGAAAGCCCGTAAAACGATTAATACCGGATATATGTTACGATCCACTTGGGAAGTTCGTATTGGAGGAGATTCTCACAGTAAGTAGATCCTTGCCAGATCACGTAATTACGTGATCTGTCTAATTTAACAAATCCATCAGATTAAAGGATCTAGGTGATTTAGTAAAGCCAAAAGATTACAGGCATACTTATTTAGTATCAGAAGAATATATAATAAACGGAACTTTTATATATATAGCACTTACTTAGTTCGTTCCTTAATTATTAATCTAAGCCTTTAATTAAAGGTACCGTTTTCCGATTAAGGGAAAAATCCGCAAACTTTTTTAACGAATAAACTCCTATATTATTTTTCGTATTATTGTTACCTATAAATTAAAACCTTATTTCGGATACTGCTTATACCTCCAGGTGGATATATAACAAGTTCGTTATATTTTAATAGTTTTTTAATTAATAACCGTCGAATAATTTAAGGCCTAATTAAATATAAGCTTTCCTGAACGCAATAAAAACGATATTACAAAATAATATTCAAAAAACAAATAGTACACCCGATTACCGTTATTAGCTAATAAAGGATCAATAACTAGATTAAACAATTTACTACCTATTAAAGAAATTTTTTCTTTAATCGATAATATAGCATTACCTTCCACCCGATCTTAAAGAAAACCTTTTTTCTTTCAGCCCTTGCAACAACCCGCTCCACTAAAAGATACCATAAAAATTTATAAATTTAAGGCGGAAAAAAAAGAAAAAAACCAACCGGCCGAACAAAAGGGCAAAGAAAAAAAACCTACCATTAATAAGAAATTAAACATCTTTACGAAAAAAGTCAAGACCTTAAAAGACGAAAATATTAGATTTACCCGACAACAAAAATCCTCGACCTTACCCCTATTTGGTACAAACAAAACCCGTAAAGGTACTATTCCCCCTCTTAATTACCATAAAATGCCGGAAATTAAAAACTATAAGCCAACTTCTCCAAAACCCTATAATAAAACCACAAACATAAAAGGATTCCTGGTCCAGGCCAAACTTTACCTCAAATTTTACGAAAATTCTCTAACGAACAATTATCAAAAAATAATAGCTATCTTTCAGCTGCTCGCTAAAAAAGTTCTTTTATAATTTAAACCTATTATAAACGACTACTTTATAAACTACCTTAACCAATTTTCCGATTTAACTAACTATATCTTTAGCAATTATAAATACTTTAAGGAAAAAATACGAACTTTATTTAAAAATTCCGACAGAAAACAGCATACGGTCGAACAGTTACATTTCTTTTAACAAACCAAGTTAACAATCGAATATATAACTAAATTTAATCGCCTTACTTCAATTTCTAATCTCCCAAAAAACGCATTATTCTATCCTTTTTATAACGGCCTAAAATCGCAAATCAAGGATAAGATATACAAAATACCCAAAACTAACCCCTTCCAGGATTACATTAACAAAACCATCATGACCGACCGACGTACCTTTAAAAGGTACTTGGAAAAAAAAAGATCTAACAAAAAGAAAAACAACCAAAGCTTAAGCAGCAAATCCCAAAAGGATAAAACCAAAAGCAGATCCCAAAAGGAAGCAAGCACTGTTTTAAAAAAGCCCAAAAAAAACAAGTCGAATATTAAATATTTTAACTGTAGCAAAAAAGGCCATTACAAAAGCAAATGTCGCTTTCCAGCAAAAAAAAACTCCAAGAAAAAAGGAATTCCTTAACCCCAGAAAAAGGTTAAGATAACCAAATAAAAATTAAACAGCGAAAATGAAAAAAAAAAAAAATGAAAATTAATTCCATTTCCTCCTAGCGAAAATTCACCATTATAATTACACATTACGAACAAAATAACAACTCAAAATACAAACGTTACCCAACTTATCAAAATCGAACAATTAAAGCCTACAAATATCATCCCGGACAAAAAACCTCCAAAATAACTATAAAGCTAAAATACACTTATCATTTAAATAAGCGGCGGTGCAAAATATACGACGAACATAACCAATTACGCCCTAATATAGTAATATACAACCCGACATCCCCAAAACCCGGTAAAGCTCCTAAAAACAAAAAACCAACTCACCTAAATACCTTAAATCTGGAACTAATTTATAACCACAACCTATTCCATTTTTCTGCATACTACGATAACAACTATTTAACTTACTTCCGCGCTAAAAAAGATAATAATTATTAACCCGGATGGGATAAAAAAACGCCTACCGAACCCGACGATAAATGCAAATACATTAAAACTCCTAAATAACCGGAATACCCTCAATCTTATTACTTATATCCCGAATCGGCTCGAAATCGAAAAGCTATTACACAAAAATACTTATGCTATATACCTACACTATATATAATGCATAAGATTTTAAATATAAAAGCCAATCCTTCGGAAATTTCACCCCCAAAACCAAAACCCCTTCCAACATCGAAAGTAAAAGTTTCAAAATCAATTTGCCAAATTAGCAAAAAAAAGTAATTCACTTGCATAAACGATAAATACTCCAAACATGCAGTTAAAAAAGCCCGAAAATAAAAACGTTTTTTAACCAACAAAACCTTTAAGTTAAAAAATTACCGAGGTCCTCAAAACTAAAGCATTAAAAAACCCCGACCTTTAAAACCTTAAACGAAGCAAAAACTGAACAACGCAATTAAATTAAAATTCCTTTCCAGTACGGAAACAAAACATTTAAAGCCATAATCAACTTAAAAGCGAAAGGAAATTTCATTTTTCCATCGGTCGCAAAAAAACATCAAATCCTTTAAAAATACAAGCTGAAATCGTGCAAATTACTTACAATCGACGGAAGTTTATCCAAGTACGAAAACGGACGAATCCTTAAAAAAACAAAAAAACTTCCAGTACAGATATAAAAATATTTAAAAAAGGTTATTCTGGACGTCGCCGACATTTCAGGACACGATATTATCCTTGGAATGCCGTAACTTCGTTCCAGCAACCTCCATATCAACTAAAAAACTTAAAAACTTTCCTGGAACCAGCTAAAAAATTCCCTAAAAAAGAAGTTCCGAAAAATCTGCTATTTAATCAAAAAAGCTAAAGTTATAAACCCAACAGCTAAAATACCCCCTAAATACCAAAGGTTTAAAAAATTGTTCAAAAAACAAACTCGGAAAAAACTACCCGAATACAACCAGTAAAATTATCGGATTCCTATCAAAAAAAAACATCACCTAAAACTCTATCAGATTTACCATATAAACCCGGAAAAAGCGAAAGCCCTATGGAAAGGTTTACAGAAAAACCTTAAACGCAGATACATTTAAAAATCTAAATCTTCCGCTGGATATCCCGTTATAATAATACCTAAGATAAAAAATGGCAAAATTCGAATCGACAAGGACGGAAATCCCATATATCGAAAAATCCACGACTATCGACAGTTAAATAACATTACCATCAAAAATAGATACCCCTTTACTTTTATGGACACCATAAAGGAAAATATTAATAAAGCCAAATAATTTACCGCGTTAAACCTACCGGACGGCTATTATTTGGTCCGAATAACCAAAGGTAAAAAATAAAAAACCGCCTTCAGGATAATTTACGGACTTTACGAATATAAAATAATACCCCAAAAACTTACTAATACCCCCGCCAGTTTTTAACACATATTAATAATTATTTTACGGAAATTCCTCGATAAGTTCGTATTTATCTATTTAAACGATATTTTTATTTACTTTAAAACCTTAAAAAAACATAAAAAGCATATCGCCCAAATGCTGGAAACATTTAAAAAAGCAAACCTATTAATTAATACCGAAAAAAACGTATAACATACCCAAAAACTAAACTTTTTAAGTTTTACTATTACCCTAAAACAAATTTAAATCTAAGATTTTAAAATAAAGGCAATTAAAAATTAGCCGATTTCCGATAAAGCAACTGTTACCGATATCCGTCAATTTTTAAGATTTACGGATTACGTACGCAGCTTAATTAAAGATTTTAGAAAAATCGCCAAACCCTTAACGAACCTTACCACCAAAAAATATATTAAAAAAGAATTCGAATTCCTAAAATAAACCAAAAAAGTAATATAAATATTTAAGGACCAAATTACCAACGCCCCCATTATAAAACTACCCAACTATAACAAAAAAAAACGATTAAAAATTAACGCATCAAATAAAGCCTTAAAAGTAATCCTAAAATAACAGGAAAATAACGGAAAATAATACCTAGTCGCTTATTACTTTAAAGCCCTAAAAAATGCAAAATTATAATACCCTATTTATAACAAAAAGTTATTAACAATTATTATAACATTCAAAAAATAAAAACTTTACCTTAATAAAATTAAAAAACCTTTTAATATTTACTTTAATTATAAAAATCTTACTTACTTTATAACAATTTAAAATCTTAATAAATAACATAAAAATTAAATAATTTTCCTATCTAAATTCAATTTCAAAATTTACCATATCAAAAGTAAAAAAAATATCTAAGCGGATATCTTAAGCAAAAAAGGAAATTACGATATTAAGGTCCTTAAACGACGCATACAAATATTACAACCTATAAAAAAAGGTACTTTACGGTTATGTAAAATACTAAAAAAAACTTACCCCTAAACTTTTAACTTAATTTAAAAATTTTTACAACTTTAATAAACAAACAAAAATCAAATAATTAAAAAAACGGCCCGAAAATTACCTGCTATACCACGGAAAAATTTACGTCCTATAAGAATAACGAAAATAATTTATCAAAAAATTTTATAAAAACCTATTACATAAATATTAAAAAATCTTTAAAACAACTAAACGATTTTAAGAAAAATATAACTTCCCAAAACTTAAAAAAACCGTTAAATAAATAATTAAAAACTACAACGTTTACAATAAAGCCAAAACAGTTCGCCATAAACCATATAAATTATTATAACCTATTAAAATTTTAAACAAAACGTAAAATACCATAACTTAAAACTTTATTACCGGCTTACCCTTATCCAAAAATCCCGTTACCGGAATCCAATACGACGGAATATAAGTAATCGTCGACAGACTTACTAAATATAAATACTTCCTTCCCTTTAAAGGAAATACGACAGCAAAATAACTAACTTACGTATTCGTAAAATATTATCTCGATAAATACGGAATCCCAAAAAGGATTATTTTAAACAAAAACAAATTATTTACTTCCAAATTTGGCATTAATTTTTTCAAATAAATCGGCGCCAAACTTAAATTTTCCATAACATATTACCTTTAAACGGATAAACAAACAAAACAGCTAAATTAAACCTTAAAATAATACTTAAGAAATTATATTAATTACCAGCAAAATAATTAAGTAAAATTACTTCCATTAATACAAATAACTTATAACATATCCGTTAACAAAAACATAAACATTTTACCTTATACAGCCGTATATAAATAAAACGCAGAAATATAACGATTAAAGCAACCATTCGGTAAAACTCCGAAAATTACCTCAATAACTCCCAAAGCAAAAACAATAATATTTAAAATCAAAACCATCTAAGCTCGCCTTAAAACTAAACTGCAGTTTTTCCAATAACGGATAACCTAATACTACAATAAAAAAAGAATTAAAGGACCAATTTTATTAAAAAAAAAAATCTACCTATTACGCTAAAAGTAAAACGCAACCTTAAACATCTCACAAATCAAAACCAAAAAACCTAATAACAAACTTAACTTTAAAAAACTCGGTCCGTTTAAGATCGACGAAGTTATTTCCAAGTCCAACTATCGACTATCACTACCCAAAACAATAAAAATACATCCTGTTTTCCACATTTCCTTACTAAAACCGGCACCCAGTAACGCCCCGCTAAAAACAAACTTAAAAATTAAGGAAAATACCGATAAGTACGAAATCGAAAAAATACTAAACTTAAGAATAATTAACGACAAAATCCAGTAACTAATCAAATAAAAAAACTACCTACCTAAAAACAACACTTAAAAACCCTTTAAGCATTTAACGAATACGAAGTACCTAATTAAAACGTTTTACCGCCAAAATCCTAACCGACCGTCTCTAATATAGCCAAGGTCGCAGGCAACAACGGTCTAACCCCCAAATTTAAACCTTCGGCGTTCTAATTAAAAAAAGTAAACGCTTCTATATTAACGTTAATTTCTAAAGCAAATCGCGCCTACTTTTCCTTTATACGCTACTGCTTTTCTTCCATCTTTTCCTTTTCTTCCAATTAATCCAACTTATAACCTTTTTTCAATATTTTAAATGCCTTTTTTCTCAAGATATCTTCTTAACAACGCAACCGTTATAACTTATTTATCCTTTTTAATATCTTTTCTTAAAACTTCCGTTATAACTTTACAAATTCATCCTCGGTAGCATAACGCTTCTTCTAAAAACGGTTACGTTCCGACTTAATATTTTCCAAGGAAAACATAATAACAACGTTTCCGTTACAGTAACGTTAACAACGGGTACAGTAATAACAATTTAACGAACCTTTTATCATATAACATTATTCCCCTCCAAATAATATACAACTAAAACAAGGCAAAACCTTAAAACCGTAAGTACGGGTAAAATCCAAACGGCTATCGCAGGATTAACGCTGGTTCGTACGTACCTTACGTACTTATTTTTCTACACAACCCGCCATAATAAGCTAACAGTCAAAAGGAACAATTTCAATTAAAAGTAAGGAAATACTTACATTTTTATCTTTGGAACAAAAATCCTAAAAAAAGGAAAATAATATTACGATCTACTTAAAAAGTTCGTATTAAAGAAAATTCTTACAATAAGTAAATCCTTACCAAATTACGTAACTACGTAATCTATCTGATCTAACAAATCCACCAAATCAAAAAATCTAGGTAATCTAATAAAGCCAAAAGATTACAGGTACACTTATTCAATATCAGAAAAATATATAATAAACGGAATTCTTATATATATGGCACCCACTTAATTCGCTCCTTAGCTATCAATCTAAGCCTTCAGTCAAAGGCACCGTTCTCCGATTAAGGGAAAAATCCGCAAACCTCTTTAACGAACAAACTCCTAAATCATTCCTCGCATTATTGTTACCTGCAAATCAAGACCCCATTTCGGATACTGCTTATACCTCCAGGTAGATATATAACAGGTTCGTTACAATATATTTGGGTAAATAAGGTCCCAAACGCCGCGTAAAAAACGTTAAAACGTAAAGATAAAAACTAGTTAAGGTGAATAAAGGGATCCTTAAGGATAAGCTCGTCGGACATATTAAAGGTAATGCTGTATTTTAGGTTAATAGAAAAAAAGTTACGATTAACTTAACTGCAGTTATTTTACGCAGCTAAAGCACCGGGTTCATAACTGCCACAGTTAGGCTGATCGTGGGAAAAGGTTTCATAGAGTGTGGGAAGTGATAATTGTTATGGATAGATCGTGCTTTAGAGAGCAGTGATTAGAAAGCTCTATGTATACTTGTAGGAGCCCCACAACAACGTTGTTGTGGGGTGCCTATAAATCCCTGGGGCTTGATGACTAAGCAAGCAACCCCTATTCTGCGACATCAGATGTATCAGCCCGCCACGTGGTACATTTACCATTGGCCGATGCGGCCTGTAAGGACATACGCATGGCGATTGGACTGAGCGCAGATCTGGATATTCGAATGAATGCTGAGAGAATGTTCTGGCGGGCTGCATCTGTCTCCAAAGCAGGAATCTTGCAGGATGGCGAGTATGACGAGGATGAATAAGATAACCAGATTACGAAGTGATCGCCGGTATGGAAGTTTGTTACGTAGCATATCAAATATTTCATGTGTTGAGTTTACTTAGGGTTGAAGACTCGGGCAGTTTCTGTGTATTTTCTCCCAGCCTAATCTATGACCATTTAGATGTTAAGTTTCATTAGCCACGGGCAGATATGTCGGTACAATGACAACAGTACGAGGAGTTCATGTGAAACGTGTACGGTCGTTTTAATATAGGAAGTCTACCGGGAAGGGGGGGAGGGGGGCACCATACTACCGGACAAGATCCCGTCCAGTGTCCAGATGCGCCGGTCGCCCCACAATTGTGCGAACACCTTAATGCCCCCGCGCCGGAGCCTTCGCCAAGTATAGTATGCCGGTGTTGCTACAGATTTCATTCTCATTGAATTATCAAGGCACAGTGGTCTTCAAATCTCGAATGAACTCAGTCCGATTAAGATTTTTAATGAGTACAACAAACCCCTAGTCCCGTGCTCCCCATCTAATTAAGCCTGTAATACACTAAGTTTCAGTCGTTTCAAGAAAGTTCGCTCCTGGTTACAACCAGATCCCCAATGGCCGCAAAATCGGTGGCACCGCCCATTATCTCGAATACGGCCACCTGGGCCTTAAAATTGGCACCGATCCAGTTGCGCAGCTCCACTGCCATCAGCGAGTCGACGCCGTACTCAGCCAGAGGCTTGGTGTAGTCCACATCATCGGCGGATATCGATATCGCTTGGGCTAGCCTGCTGGCCAGGGCTTTCACAACGACGGAAGCGCGTTCTTGGGGCCCATCTACCAGTCTGAATAGCCTGGCAGGATCTTCCGTACTCTCGTCGGATATATCATTCTTGGAGGTACTTATATCTTGGGAGAAACCTACAAAGAGAGGGCGGTGTTGTGCAGGCCCCACTGATAGAAGGCCTTTTGCTAGCTGCTCAACGGGTGTTAGAGCACCAACGAGCACCTGGCTTTGGGACACGGAAAGTAAGGGTAGCGTTGGGTCGCAGTAGATTTCCAACAAGGCCTCGAGCTCAGAGTCCTCGATCTTGCGCATATCGGCAGCCTGCTCACGTTGACGTCGATACATCTCATTCTCGGCAATGACGCCGCTGGTGTACATCCAGCCTAGATCAAATGACACGGCTTTCTCTCCACGTGAGATACGGTATCTCGCTAGTGCATCTTGAAACGCGCACCCTGCTGCGTAATTCGACTGCGCTATGCTCCCATAGATTCCCGCTAGGGAAGAAAGTTGGATAAAGAAATCGAGGCCCGGAAGTAACTGGTGCAAGTTCCAAGACGTGTCAACCTTTGACTTCACGGTCAGGTTCCATTGCGCGTGGGTCATGTTATCAAATATGGCATCCTTATGGAGAATATTAGCCAATACCTTCGTATTTCGTTGCACTAGCTTACCTGAAGAACCATTGAAGCATTAATGCAACCTTTTATAGGAGGCATAGTGTCGGCGTAGTCTCTTAGTACGATAGCAAGTGAGTCAGATGAGGAGCTGTCGCATTGCGGCGCGGCGATCTTGATACCCTCTGTTGTCAGCTCTGTGATCATCTTCTCCGCTGCTTGTGACGACGGCCCAGTTCTCGACGGAATGATCAGATTTCTGGCTCCCTTGCGGGCCATCCACCTCGTTATAGTCCTACCCAACCCCCCGAACCCCCCTGAGATAAGATAGGATGCGTTCTGGTCAAACTTCCACGTGGACTCCTGGCAAGTAAACTTCTGCAATGCGAGTTAGCAAAACTCTGTGGGATTTCGAGCTGTGAGCACTTACTTCCACTACATCCGTTTGGGTGACGTTCAGGATGATCCTTCCCGTGTTCTTGCCACTCTGAAGATATCTAAACGCATCTACTGCATCAGATACGGAGTATACGTGCAGGGGCATCGGGTGCTGAACAAGTCCTTGCGCGATGAGGCTCATGACGTTTGTCAGCAACGAGCCGCAAAGGTCGGGATCCGACTGGGCAACATGATACAGATCCACAGCGCAGAAACAGACGTTCTTGGCGAAATTGGCCACTATATCATTCGGAGTTAATAAATATATTTTTTCATCATTTCCTAATAGTTCCGGCACCTTGTTCCGCGTCGAGATGTTACTTACTAGGTAGCGCGGAATTGGAGACGACATCAGACTTGCCGATCTCTATGAAACGGCCAAATGGGGCAATACACTCCCAAGAGGCAAGGAGGCTGTCTCCTGATAGAGAATTAAGGACGACGTTAACTCCGGATCCTTTCGTCATACGCTTGATTCCCATTGAGAAGTCCGTATTTCTGCTGTAAAATATGTGATCTTCGGGAATACCGAAGCCATCCATCAGGAGTTGCTTTTTGTGCTCGGAACCGACTGTTGCAAAGACAGTGGCCCCGATCATTTGGGCTATCCAGATCGCAACTTGCCCCGTACTTCCTAAAAAGTGGTTTAGACGAGCCCTCAAGGGTTTCAGTTTTCATGTGGCTTACCTGCAGCTGAATGGATTAAAATCGTTTCCCCTCTCTGAAGTCGTGCAACATTGATCAGGCAGTGATATGCTGTCGTTCCAGGATTGACTATCGAAGCGGCAGCCTCAAATGAAAGCGAATCAGGAATCTTAGTCACAATCTTCGCAGGGGCTCGTGCGAAAGTGCGCATGCAGCCAATAGAACACATGGCGACTCGATCTCCTATTTGAATGAAGGAAGAGTCGCAACCAGATCCAACTCGTGTAACGACTCCAGCGCAGTCAATTCCTAGATCATTACCGTCCAGGCGACCTAGCGCGACGAATATATCCCTGAAAGACAAACCCCACGCTTTAGTCTCTACTTCGATCTCTTCCGGATCAAGTTCAAGCTGGTGGGTAGCATCCTGGACGAGTCGAATGGTATCCAAGAGGCCTGGGGTTCCAACAACAAGTTTAAGAGGTGGCCCGGATGACCAAGGTTCTTCTCTCGTCTTGGGGGAAACGAAGGACCTAACTTTCTCCTCGAGAAGCCTTTCTTGAACTAGACGACCACTCGTTATTGCACCATCGCGCACGATGTATTCTATTTCGGACGATCCTGCCTCGAACGCTGCTTGGAAAGCTTTGCTAATGTAACCAGCGCAGACGCCGGTGTCGATGCACCGTTCCTGGGACTCGATCGCAAGTGTGACGATATGCTTCTCCGCTGCCTCGGAACGCAAAGATCTAAAGAATCCTTGCATGAGGCTATAGTACGGGTATATGTGATTATCCACACTACACCATGCTATCCACAGTAGCCTCTGCACCCCCATAGCTAGGAGTTTTAGAGACTCGAACTCGGTGGCTGATGGTTCAGCAAGCAATGATTGGTCCAGCTCAAGGAGGGAGATCGCAATATCTGCAGCCTCTACATGAGAAGCCTGTAGAAGATTGAAATGCACAAGATCCGCGGTGTACCCTGAAGTTTCGAGGAGATCATGTTCTAACTTTTCGGCAAGGGCAGCTTGTCGGCTTGACCTGGAGTCAATAACCAACAGGGCATGGGATCCCGGAACTGCTTCCGATGTCGCCTTTATCGCGGTTGAAAACATGAGACTAAAAGCATGGCATATGTCGCTCTTGTGGTCTCGTATAACGAGGTCATTCCCCGAAAACCCATTCTCCCTCAGTAGTGCATCCCAGCGCGTTTCATCGATGCCAGGGCACAAGGCACGCCATTTCTCTGTACCGAGCCACCACCCGGGAAGTACACCAAAGGCGAAATTGGTTTCCACCTTTTCCGGGCGGACAATCTCGACGTTGATAAGATGGCCACCAGGTTTGAGGAGGCTGCGCACATTCTGAATAGTCTTTGTCAAGTTTGACGTGGCGTGGAGAACGCTGCCAGCAATGACCAAGTCATACGCTCCCAGATCAAACCCCTGGTTAACAGCATGCTGCTCCAAATCAAAGATCTTGAAGCATAAGCGTGTCTCCTGGAATTTCTGTTCCGCCTTTTGGAACAAGGCACCCGAAATATCAGTATATGTGTACTCGGAAAAGGCATTGGCCCCCGTTCTTCTCTCATACTCTTGGAGGGCAGATAGGACTCGCTTTGTCCATTCACCCGTGCCGGCACCCACTTCGAGGATTCTCAAGTTAGGCTTTTCATGGACAACCAGTTGTATGAGCTCTCGGAACCTACTGTCTGAGATGGCATCAAATACATCTGCATACAGGGTTTCGGCTACGCCCGTGTCGAATACAAGCTGTAGTGGATCTGTTTCTCCGCAGAGAATGGACATGAGGTGGCGAGCTATAACCGGGAAGATCTTAAACGGTGGATACATCTCTTCAAGCTCTTGGAGCAATGGCTCGAGAGAGTTGTTGTCCTGGTCATCTATGAACCTGGTAGATGTGTGCTCGATATAATGTTCCATCCAGGACACGTACTTTTGCAAGGAGGCTGGGACCATTCCAAGTTTGCCATTCGAAAGTTGCTCATATGTACTACAGATAACCTTTCCCAGCGTGGAGTCAAGTTTCTTTCGAAATAACTCTCGGTCGGTCACCTCTTCCGTGAAAAATGAAGTGTGGCAGAGTTGCTGTAGTTGTGGAGACTCCAGAAGGCTAAGTTGCGGATTCCACTCGATGGTATATAAGGGCTTCTCATCTTGGAGTTGACCGAGGTCATTTGTTGCAATGGGCTTGAGTACGAACTTCTGGAAGTTACACAAGATTGAGCCGTCGTCTTTTACCACGCAAATAGAACCCTCCGAGTTGAGTGCTCCGGGTTGGGGATTGGCTTTCGCAAGGTACTTCAAAGAAGCTCGAGGACCTTTCCATCCGGAAGTCGATATCCAACCATCGAAAAGCTGGTAGGGGACCATTGTGGACGATCTACTGGAAACCTTTGTGCTGGGAACAGAAAGCAACTGTACGGCTGAGTCTAGAATAGCAGGGTGAGCTATGGTGGCACTCTGGTGCTTCTCTGACACATCTACCCGGGCAATGGCGATGTCATTGCCGTCCCAACGTATGTCGTCCAACAGTTGGAACCATTCGCCGTACTTGACTCCATGATCGGTGCAGAATTGGTAGAACACTTGTCGATCCACTGGCCTCGTACATGATCGTGTGGCACGGCCGTAGTCTTCCAGAATGTGAGCGTGGGCCAGACGCCTCTCCACGCCCTTTTTCATATGCTGCGATGACTCTTCGTATTGAATCATAATGCGGGCACGGAAGCATTCAGACCATTGTCCATTGAAATAGGTAGAAATTGTGACCTCAGACCACAAGGACTCCTTTTCGTAGGGCTTTTGAAGGCGCTGCAAACGGGTGATTATTTCTGTTTGCTCCTCAGATGACTTGGAGATGATTACCGGACTGAGAAAATTTGCTTCTTTGATGTGGTAGCCGATAATCTCTCGGTTTGTGGGGCTCGCCTCCTTGACTGCTTCAAATGCCATCGCCAACAGGCCCATTCCAGGGAAAAGGATGGTATCTGACACCTGGGTGTCATTAATATTATTTCTTTATAATATCACCAGCGGAGAAAATCAAAAAGCTTGAAGGGCCCATAATACTATAACTTACCACATGGTTATCTATCCATGGCCAAGTCTCCACACTCAAAGTATTTCGCCACTTAGGCTCCAGAGGATTCCAGTCGGATACTCGAGAACCCAAGATGTCACAAGCATTTTCGCGAAGCCTGTAGTCGCGGCTGAATCTCGACTCTGCCCAATAGGTCCTCGAGTGATCGAACGGGTATCCTGGACAATCAACAAGAAATGGGATGAAGTTCTGGTCTGCATTTTGCTGGTTACCGGCTTGGATCGATACTGGATAACCGTAACAGAATATTGACCCAAGAAGCTCTAGAACGGACCGCAATGCAGACTGGGACCTATTCAGAACACAATGGTACCGAACGGCCCCCTTCTCTTGGCTTTGCGCTTTATGGTTCAAGGTATCCAGTACGGGTCTCCGGAGAGCGGGATGGGGGCCAATCTCAATGAAGTCGGAAATTTCAGAGACTGTTTGAGAGATGGTCTGTATGGCGTCGGAGAATCGCACTGGTAAGACCATATTATCAACCCAGTACTGAGGACTCGACAGTGATAATAGGGCAACGTTGGATCCAGTAACCGACGAGACCATAGGAACCTGCGTACGACCGGTTTTCTCTCCTGTTTCCAGCGATCCCATAAGCGATCGGTATTCGGAAGCTATAAGTTGCATAGCTGCGGAATGGTAGGCTACGCCCGTTTTGAGTTTCTTGCAGAATATTCCGTCTCTGTCAAGTTGTTCCTGGATATTATCGATGGCGTCTTCGCTCCCCGATAGCGTGCAGTTTACTGGACTGTTGATACAAGCCACTCTCACTACGCTGATGTCAGGAAGTCCGGCGCTTTCTAAGTAGCCCTGGACGTCGCCGGGGGCCAAATTCACGGAGATCATGGCACCAGGACAGGATACAGTTGCCGCACGGAGCTTTCCGGCTAGCTGTCCACGGTAATATGATACCTTGCAAGCAGACACGAGCGAGAGCGCGCCGGCGGTGTAACTACAAATGTCAGGAAAGATAGGCATATGGTGGGCTCTCACAAGGTAGGCTTACGCAGCTGCGATTTCACCGGATGAATGTCCCACAACCATAGTAGGAACAACGTTGAAGCTTTTTAAGAGTTCAACCAAAGAGATCTGAAGAGCCGTGCATAAGATTTGACTATTCTCAGGTCGATCAATCGTCTCGGCGTTAGATAGTCCGTCTTGGTACGTGAAAAGGATATTAGTCGGCCGCACTGCGTGTAGCATTGGAAGGAGGTCTCACCAAGAATTGACCATTCGCAACCGAGCCCCCCGTAAATCAAGTCCAGTTTTTGCAACATATGGTTGAAGACAGGGTATCTGAGGAGTTCTGAACCCATATTAGCATACTGTGCTCCTTGACCAGTAAATACGAAGGCAACGGCTGGCTTGGTTGATGCCCGAGTTGGTTTCGCCGTTCGGAAGCTAGTGCTTGGGGATGCGAAATCGTGGTTCACAACTGAGAACGTTCGCCACAGAAATTGGCTTCTCCGAGCGGCTAATGTAAAGGCTAATTGTTCAAGAGTAGTATTCTCAGTCACGTGGTTTTCCTTGTAAGCATTGTATCCTTGTACTGTTCGTTGGAGGGCCTTTTCATCAGGGGCCGACCAGACCAGAAGGGTTGCTGACTGCGAAGGTGTGCCTCTTTTTGGCAGATGATTGGTGCCATTAGTACCATTAGTAATGGGTGGCACCGACTCTTTCTTGAGCACTTGATTTCCATTGCTCAGCGCGTAGTCGAGTGTCGGCGATGCTATTTTGGCTACCTGAGTTCCATATAGGTCCCCATTCAATTGCACATCTCGGTGCAAAATATGGGAGGTACGAGACAATGCACGGATATCCCGAGCTTGAATATAGCTGTACGCATCGTCCATGACAACGTGGGCATTAGTTCCGCCGAAACCGAAGGAGTTGACAGATACTCGGCGGACACTGTTACTTGGCCATGGGATGTTCTGGGTAGGGATCTGACTTTTATGTTAATCACCCTCAAAATAGATAATACAAGAAACGGGCTCACACCTTCGTATTGTAGAAGTCGGTGTCTATTTCAGGGTTGATCTTCTCAAAGAGGGCGTTCGGTAGGATTACGCCCTTCTCGATCACCAACGTGGATTTGAGCATCCCAGCCACTACAGTATTTGAAGTCAGCACCGGCAGTGACGACTGTTTTAGTGAGACTGCATAGTTGCTACCAAACGGTAGTCTTCCGTAGCATATACTCAACAACTAGATAAGCCAACGGTGAACTTGAGACGGTGGAAATAGGCAGAAATCAAACGAAGAATCACCTACAACCGCTGCACCCTTCGAGGTGACCAAGGTTGGCTTTCACGGAACCTCTATAAGAAGGTCAGCAGAAGAAACTGTATTTGGAAACCAGAAACAAACACGTAGAGGGGTTCATCAGGGGAACGGAAGGGTTTGAAAACCCTTCCAATGGCCTTCACTGTGACGAAATTAGTGTCAACTTGAACGGGGAAGTAACAAGAACAGTTCCTAGTATACCCCTAACGAAAATAGAAATATATAGGAAAGATACTTACTCTCGAGTGGGTCGCCAACCGGAGTTGCAGTACCTAAGGTATATGTAAGTGTGACCAGTCTTGTGATATAGTCACGTCGGCCTTGGTCACTCACCATGAGCCTCGAAGTATCGGACAGCCCCGAAGTCAAGTCCGGCTTTTTCATAAACGCTCCGAATCAAAGCTTCCTGTGAGCTAGCATTTGGCTGCGTTAGGCTTGGAGTCTTCCCATCCTGATTTGTTCCGGTTGCTCGAATCACGGCCCGAATCATATCCTTGTCCCGCACTGCCTGGCTGACTGGCTTGAGGACCATTGCGATTACACCCTCCCCACGCGAGTACCCATTGGCTCGGTGGTCAAAGCTGTAACAAACGCTATCTGGCGACAAGAACCCCAGATTAGATAGCTCTGCTGACCGTTCAGGGGTAAGAATCACGTTGGACCCGGTTACGAGAGCCTGGCTGGTTTAGTAGATCCAAAGTCTTGTGCTGCAGTGAGGCCGCTTACCATAGAAGCATTCCCATTGCGAAGAGACTGGCATGCTAGGTCAACAGCCACCAGACTGCTCGAACAAGCCGTGTCAACCTGGATGCTAGGACCAAGCAAATCGAAGTACCAGCTCACTCTATTAGCTAGAATGGAGAGTGCAGTGCCGGTTACGACGGTCTTGGGAAAGTTATCAGGGTCTTTGCCAACGATTCTAGCATAATCATCTGAAAAAGAGGCACTAAACACAGCAGTCTTCGAGCCCCGAACCTGCTCGATAGGAAACCCGGCTGTACGTAATCGAGTTAGCTTTGTCTTTCGTCTTATGATCTTAATTCTCACCGTTTTCGAAGGCGCGATAGGAGGTCTCCAGAACCATTCTCTGCTGAGGGTCCATGGCAGCGGCTTCCTTCGCCGTGATTGAAAAGAAGGGCGCGTCAAAAGCCCCTGGATCATCCTTCAGGAAGTGAGCGCCGCGAGCATGGAGCTGTTAACATGTGAGTTTTAATCGACGGCCAGGTGTGAGATAGGGGTTACTGGGGGTAGATAGACCTTATTGATTCTACTGGGGTCCGCATTATAAAATGCATCCATGTTTAACCGGGATTCAGGCCAAGCTGTCATCAGGCTCTGGCGGGAAGCCAGGACATGCTGAAAGCTAGCTTCATCATCAACACCTGCGGGCAACTTGAAGGACAACCCCACGATGGCGATATCGTCGGAAAGCATTGCTTCTCAGCTCTGAGTTAGCTGTCCTTTTGTCGGGTAGGGCAGTGAACATCTACACTTCAAGCAACGGAGAAAGGATGGGAAGAATTCAACACCAAGTAACGAAAGTCAAAGATGGATTCTCACACTACAGCGTCGGAGTTGGTACTGGAAGGCTAGCTACTCTGGTGAGAGAGGCCAGCATAAGCGTGGACACTGATATTTATAGGCTGGTGAAGACTGGGGATTGGGGAGTAGTTTGCACCCAAAAGGATAAAGCCGATGCTCCCTAAACGACATTATATGCACTTTCACAATGAGAGTAGCAATAACTGTGTAATACCTACAGTTACTTTGTGTCACTAGTCTACTTACAACCGGAATCGGAGAACATAATGTGCATCGTCAGAGGTAAGGGTGTCGGCTGCAGAGACTAAAGTGGCCAAGGCTATCAAGGCTGACCATTCCACAGTAGCCAAGTAATTGTACAAGTGTATCTGTAGATTAAAAATTTTAAGATGTTCCGGCTACATTCATATTATCCTCCAAGCGCAACGGAAGCGCAGTAAAAACGAGCAACCCTTTTGCTTAGGTAGCCTTACTATTAGTTGATCCAGTTATGCCCTCAGTACGGCTTGAAGGGTTTATGATGGTTATAAATCTAGTTTCTTTAAAGTGAACCGCTGTTATGCTGTTTTACAAATATTAAATAATATTATTAAATTATATTAACACCTTGTCGCCACCACCAATCCGTTTGGAGTTCAAGAAAACGTTTAGTAAATTATGTTACATATTCCTAATATACCTTACCATCAAGCGTATTGGATGGCTAAGTGATTCAGCTAGGTATGACGGGGTCGGCCATCGTTTCACAAGCAAAGCAGGCGGCAGGCAATGATGCAAGCGAGTACTACGCCAGCACTTGTGGGCCAGCGTAGTAAGCTGGAGGTGGCGGTTAACTTCACGTATCACATTTCGTGCAGCGGGACGACGGGATCTTAATTTTTTAAAATTCCTAAGATATTGGGTAACGTGTAACCCAATATTTGAAAGTTCCATGGTTATTAATAGTTCGGGGGGCAGGATCTTACATACCTACAGTGGGTGTGCAAAAAAA
>QJNY01000727.1:0-31061 GCA_004155945.1 Monosporascus sp. mg162
CGAATAATATACGGGTATTACGAATATCGAATTATGCTTTTAGGATTTATTAACGCCTTTGCCAGTTTTTAACGTTTAATTATAATTATATTTAGGAAATTCTTAAATAAATATATTTTTGTTTACTTCGACGATATTCTTATTTATTCTGAAACATTAAAAGAATATAAAAAATATATTTTCCAAGTTTTTAAAGCTTTAAATAAAACAAATATTTAAATTAATCCCGTTAAAAATATATAGCATACGCAAAAGTTAAATTATTTAAAATTTATCTTTATTTCCGGTTAAATTCAAATTTAAGATTTTAAATTAAAAATAATTAAAAATTAGCTTATCTTTAATAAGGTAACCGTTACCGATATCCGGTAAATTTTAAGATTTACGGATTACATATATAATTTAATTAAGGAATATAAAAATATTGTTAAACTTTTAACGAAATTTATTATTAAGAAATATATTAAAAAGGAATTCGAATTTTTAAAAGAAATTAAAAAAACCTTTTAATTATTTAAAAATAATATTATTAAAGCGCTAATAATAAAATTGCCTAACGCCGACAGAAAAAAACGTTTAAAGATAAACGTTTTAAATTATACCTTAAACGTAATTTTAAAATAGTAAAAAGATAATAAAAAGTAATATCCAGTAACTTATTATTTTAAGACCTTTCGAAATACAAAATTCCGATACAAAATTTACGATAAAAAGCTATTAGCGATTATTAACGTTTTTAAAAAATAAAAACCTTTTTTTAATGGAATTATAAAGTTTTTCGATATTTACTTAAATTATAAAAACCTTACCTAATTTATAACAACTTAAAAACTAAATAAATATTATAAGATTTGAATAATTTTTTGGTAAAAATATAACTTCCAAATTTATTATATTAAAGGGAAAAAAAATATTTAAGCAGATATTTTAAATCGTAAAAAAGATTACGATTTTAAAGTTCCGAAATGTCGAATACAAGTATTATAATAAATTAAGAACGGTACTTTACGGTTATATAAAATATTAAAGTAACTTACTTTAAAACTTTTAACGAAATTTCGAAATTTTTATAATAAAAAAAAGCAAAAAAAAATGTAATAATTAAATAAATAACTTAAAAACTAATTATTATACCGTAGCAAAATTTATATCCTTCGAAATTAATAAAAGTAATTCGTTAAAAAATTTTACGAAAATCCGTTATACGGATATTAAGGTATTTTTAAAATTACCAAACGATTACAAAAAAAATACGATTTTCTAGGATTTCGACGAACTATTAAATAGGTAATTAAGGATTATAATATTTGTAACAAAATAAAAGTAACCCGATATAAGCCTTATAAATTTTTATAACTTACAAATATTTCAAAAAAAAATTTGGAATATTATTATTTAGGATTTTATTACTGGTTTATCTTTATTAAAAAATCCCGTTATTAAAATTTAATACGATAAAATATAGGTAATCGTTAATAAACTTACTATATATAAATATTTTTTACCTTTTAAAAAAAACGTAACGGCAAAATAATTAACTTACGTTTTTATCCGATATTATTTCGATAAATATAAAATATTAAAAAAAAATTTTTTAAATAAAAATAAACTTTTTATATTAAAATTTAATACCAGTTTTTTTAATAAATAAATGTTAAACTTAAAATTTTTATAATATATTATTTATTAATAAATAAATAAATAAAACGTTTAAATTAAACATTAAAGTAATATTTAAAAAGTTATATTAATTATTAACAAAATAATTAAATTAAATTTTTTTTATTAACTTAAGTAATTTATAATATCTTTATTAACGAAAATATAAATATTTTTTCCTATATAACAATATATAATTATTAAGCAAAAACTTAACGGCTAAAATAATTATTAAACGAAGTTTTAAAATTAACCGCAAAAACTTTTCGAACAAAAACAGTAATAACTAAAATTTAAATAATATAAGTTTACTTATAAAATATATTATAATTCCTTTAAAAAAATAACCTAATATTATAATAATAATAAAATTAAAAAATTAATTTTATTAAAAAAATAATTTTATTAAAAAAAAAAATTTATTTATTACGTTAAAAACAAAACGTAATTTCGAACATTTCTTAAATTTAAACAAAAAAACCTAATAATAAGCTCGATTTTAAAAAACTTAATCCGTTTAAAATCGATAAAGTTATTTTCAAAATTAATTACCGATTATCGTTACCCAAAACGATAAAAATATACTTTATTTTTTATATTTCTTTGCTTAAACCCGTACCTAAAAACGCTTTATTAAAAATTAATTTAAAAACCGAAAAAATCGACGATAAGTACGAAATTAAACGAATACTAAATTCCAAAGTAATTAAAAATAAGGTTTAATATTTAATTAAATAAAAGGATTACTTATACGAAAAAAATACTTAAAAACTTTTTAAATATTTAACGAACGTAAAGGATTTAGTTAAAACGTTTTACCGTTAAAATTCTAACCGACCGACTTTAATACGGCCAAGGTTATAAATAATAACGGCTTAATATCTAAGTTTAACTTTAAGCCGTTTTAATCGAAAAAAATAAAAGTTTCCGCCGTAACGCTTATTTTTAAAGTAAATTGCGCTTATTTTATTTTTATACGACGTTGTTCCATTTTTTCTTTTTCCTTATTTAATCTTTTTTATTCTTTTAATTCGTTTACGGAACGAAATCTGCGGCGAATTATTTTTATACCTCGACGTTGTAAAAAATCTTATTAACGGCTTAACTTAATTAATTTAACTATAATTTCTATTTATAATTGCTGTAAGTTTAACAATATTTCTTCGACGGCCCGTTTTTTACGATTAATCCGCGCCTTTTCGGACCGAATATTTTATAACGATTTTAAAAAATATTAATAGTTTTATAAGGCATATTAACTTTATAACAATATTAATATTTTTTTCGCCTTTTAACCATTTTATACTTTAATTTTAAATTTTCGTAACGTTTATAAGATATAATTAAGTATTTAAAATTTAAAATAAAAAAAATTAAATTTTTTCGACTTTCGGTAAAGGATTTAACGCGTTTTCGTGGTAAATTTGATATAATGTTAATTAGGAATTAATAATTCAAGAAAATGAAAAGCGAAGGAAACGTATTTATTTTATTTTTAAGGACAAAAATCTTAAAAGAAAGGAAATAATATTACGGATTGAAATCTCCCGTTATTTGCGGGAAACCAAAAGGGGAATAACCTCGGATCGGGTAAACTTTGGTACCAAGAATGGTTTTTACGGAACCTATAAAAATATTACAAAAGCACCTTAAAGATATTACAGAGATATTATAGAAACCAGACGGAAGACATACTGGAGGGAAAAGATATATAAGGCTTCCATGTTTTTTTATAAATAGCACCTACTTAATTTCGCTCTTTAACTATTAATCTAAGTCTTTAATTATAAGCAACGTTTTGTAATTAAGGGAAAAGTCCGCAAATTTCTTCAACGAACAGATTACTAAATCATTTTTCGCTCTATTATTACCTGCAAATTAAGAACCCCTTTCGGATACTGATTACGCTTCCAGGTAGTTGTGTAACAGGTTCGTTATAATTAGGCCTTAAGATACCTTAGTTAGCCCATTTTAAGGCCTATGGTTGCAAGTATTACGCATTAAAGCTTAACCCGAATTACAAGCCAAGCAAATTGCAAAAGCTGGACCTTAAAGCATATATCGGGTATTTCGTAAGATATAACTCCACGAATATATATAGGGTATAAGTACCAAAGCTCGGGAAGGTAATTGTAACGAAAAATGTAATCTTTAACAAGATGAAGTTCCTCAGCAAAAAAGATGCGTTAAAGCGTTCGGAGAAAATAATTAAGAACCTTAAAAACCTAGTTGCGAAAATACAGCTATCTGAAGAACTAGCAGTTAACGAAGCAATTTTTAAAAAAAACGATTCGGAAATGGAAGTTATAAGAAACGAAAATAAGGCCAACGCCTTTTCGAACGAACAGCAGTCAAAAAAAGAAAGCGTTTAAAACGAAATTATCGTAAGATATAGAATAAACCTTAAAGAAATAGGCTGGAATGTTTTCTTACAGCCATTTAAGCTAACAGAAAGGACCCCGTATGTTAATTACGTTGGCTTAACGGTTAGATAGCTTGATTAGCAGGTTGAAGACGTAGAAAAAGTTCTACGGTATGAAAATAACTTACGAACCCTGCAAAAGGAGGAAATGTTTTACAGCTTCTGCGATTATAAGGTCGCAAGCTTTTAAATAAAAGCGTTTGCTGCTGGGAAAAGGGTTTTTTTTTTATCGAAGGGACCTCGCAAAACTATCTAGGAACGTATGTAAGCTGAAAATTATCTGATAAAGCAGCAGTTCCGTACGGCTTAAGAAGTTTACCTTAAAAAGTACGATTTCTTTAGGCTATAGGAAAAGGTAACTGCGAAGTTAGCTACAGGTTATCAAATACTTTACTGCAAATAGGTATTTATCTATAAGTTCGACAAATATGGAATATTTCAAAAGTACAAAATTAAGCTAATAATATATAAAAATCAACAAAAAGTTAGAAACTTACCTACGAAAATAATAACGTTAGTAGGAATGGCGTTACGATTTATCTTAATAATAACTGCTAAGTTCGACCTGGAACTAACGCAGTTAAACGCTATTAACGCCTTCGTTTACAGCGATTTAAATAAGAAGGTTTTTATAAAAATACCTTTAGGGTTTACGAAAAAAAAGAAAGTACTTAGGTTTTGGAAGGCTTTATATAGCTTAAAAAGGTTACCCCTTCTATAATAGAAAACGCTTACAGACGCCTTTAAAAACCTAGGCTTTAAGGAAGTCCTCCAAGAACCTTATATAATAATAAAAGGTAATATACTGGTATTTTTTTCCGTAGACAATATCGTATTAAGGTACAGGAAAAAAGAAAAAAGGAAATAAAGGAAACGATTATTAACCTAAAAAAAAGGTTCAAAATTAACGAACTAGGGGAACTTAAATAGTTTCTAGGAATCTATATCCTGTGCCGAAAAAACGATCAATCGATTTAGCTATTACAGAAGTTGTATCTCGAAAAGGTGGCAGCTTAATATTAAATCGATATATCAGAACGAATTCCTCGTACTTCTATGGACCAGCACGAACTTCTTCCGTTCGAAGGAAAGGTAGCAAATAAGCAGCGAAAGCTATATCAAAAAAAAGTCGGCTCGATTCTTTTTGCTGCCATTTTCATACGTCTTAACGTCGCGTTCGCCGCCTCGCAATTATCACGTTTTAATTATAACCCGTCAAATATTTATTACGAAGCTGCTAATAAAATAATTCGTTACCTGTATTATACCCGTAATCTTTTTATTCGGTATGGAAGTAACGAAAACGTTCAGGCGATAGTATATATAAGTAACGCTTCTTTCGCTAATAACTTAATCGATCGGAAAAACTTTTAAAGGTTCGTAATTTCGTTATTCGGAAAACCCGTAAAATAAAAAGCGAACAAGTAAAATACAGTTACTACGAATACAATTAAAGCAAAATTGTTAGCTTTAAACCAAATAATTAAAGAAAGGTTATTTTTAAATTAACTGCTAAAAGTATTAATTTTGGAATTTAATTACCCTTTTATAATGGATTATAATAACAAGCAAACTGTTATGGCCAAAGACCTTGGCTCGATTGATAGACGGTCGGAGGTTGTGGGATATATCTCCGATGTGGGCCATGAGTCATGTGACTGGCTTAAAGGTTTCAAGGTGCTTGGCGCTTTGAGCCCCTTAAGCTAATAGGGGCCGGCTTAAAGGGTTTAACGAGCTCAAAGGTTTAAGCCGTTTAAGCACTTTAAGCTAGGATTAATATATATATACTTATTATTTCTTATAATTTAAGCTAAATAATACCAGCTTATAACTATAACTTGGTTACTTAAATTTATATTTGCTATTACCAAACGTAATTATCGCCTTATTATTTAAATTTTTACGATATTACTGCTAATATAAACCGTACGATTAGGTTTAATAATTAATTAAGCTTATAGCCGTTATACGTTGCAAGCCGTTATTTAATAATACCGTTAAACTTTAAGCAATATTTAATATTGTTAAAATGTCGACCAATACTAAAGCTACCGTTTTTATCCTTACCTAGCACCTATAAAAAACGCGTCCAACAGCTTAAAGCTTATATTTAACAGCTTATTGCTTAAGCCGCCGTTCTAATCGATTCGGTATCAATAACCGTTATTCCAAAACTTAAAATCAAAAATTCCGAACCTTACGATAGCATAGGAAACGTTTAAGGTTTCCTAACCCAAGCCAAAGTATATTTACGACTGGAAAAGATCGAAGGTAATACCGATAAAATCCTTATTATAGCAAAATTCCTAAAAGGAAACGCTTTAAGTTAATTCGAGCTTACGTTACGAAATTACCTGGAAAATATAGAAAACGACCAAAAAACGGCTATTAAAATTTTTTTTAAAAGTTACGTTAATTTTAAATAAAAGCTTAAGGATAACTTCGACAATCTGGACGTAAAACAAAAAGCTATATAGGACCTTTTATAGCTTAAACAAAAAGGACTAACTTTTAAATATGCCGTCGAATTCAGGAACTTTATATCCAAAGCAGGATGGGTCGACGATGAAAACGATACCCTGATTAACGTCTTTTACAAGAAATTAAAGGACGATATTAAGGACGAAATTATCAAAATCGAACGACTTAACGTATTCGATAAATATATCGTTAAAGCTGTAAAAATCGACAATCGATAGTTTAAACGACGATAAAAACGACGTAAACAGTTCGCCTTACAGTTTAAATTCCAAGAAGCTAATTAAGGTCGGAAGCGTCTTACGCTTTCCACTTTCTATAAAACTTAACCAGAACTTATGGAACTAAGGGCCATCCAGTCGAAAGAAAAATCCCTTACCTGCTATAACTACGGTAAGCCCGGATATATTACGCGAAAGTACAAAAGTCCGAAAAAGGTACATTAAGCTTTAATTCCTGAAAATCAGCATAAAAAGGAACCTGGCGACAGAAAAACGATCAATATAATCCGCGTTAAAAATAACGACAACCTTTTACCTAAGGTGCGATAAAGAATAAAAAAAGCGAAAAAGCTAGCCTAAACAGAAGCCAAAAAGGCTAAAAAAGCCAAAACCACTGGACTTACTGTTACTTAATAGCTATAAAAGCACGAAAGATGGAAAAAGCTGAACGACAATAAGTTACCTACCCGTACATAGCAAAAACGGCAGCAGAAAAATAACCAGTTAGTACTTAACGCATAGCTAAAAAAAATACCGAAAATAAAACGAAAACCTATACCCAGGAAAACCCGATCGGCATGGAAAGCTTTACGCGGTCAGCTGTCGACGACCGTAGTGCAAGGTATACGAGGACGAAAAAGAATATATCGTACGACGAATTGTGCGTATATAGCAATAAGGCTTTAATTTTAAAAATCAAACTGGAAGTAATTTTAAGGACTAAAAATAATATCGCCATATACGAAAAGCCGTAACGATAAAAAAGATCGATAAGTTAACAGCTACTAAAAGCTGGCCAAAAGGAAAACATTACCTTGCATATAAACTTTAGTACTATTACGAATAATGCGATTATTAAACGTAGAAAAAACTGATTTAAAAAATAATGGAAAAGTACTACTTAAAGATAATTACCGATTTACGGATTTAGTTAACCTTTACGGAAAACCTAAAAAAGCGATCAGCTATATAAAAAGAAATTCGCTTTTTTTCGAATTAAAGCTGGAAAACCCCAAAACCAAAATATATTACCAAAGAAACGTTCCAGAACCAAGTGGAATACTTAACAGCAACGCTACGCCGACAAAAGCAATAATTAAAATAAATCTAAGATAAAAACAAAAAACTTAAAAAAAGAATTCAGCAATTCGAAAACATCCTAAAAAACTTAAGTTACTTATAACAAGGCCCTAAGCTAGCAGAAAAAACGAAAGTAAATAACCATACCTTAAAAAGGCTTTAAATACGATACGAACAGTACGAAAAAAACTTATAACGGTACAAGTACGAATTAAAAACAAGCGATATACCGCATTTATAAACTGCGGCATAATAAAAGGTAATTATATCGTTCCAAAAGTAATTAACGAGTTACAGCTACTATAGAAAAACAAAAAACATCTTTACGAAGTCGAAAACGCCGAAGGTTAAACCTTTAACTATAACGATAAATAAATCCGATATAAAATTAATTACTTTAAAACCTTTATCGAAAAAAAAAGATAAACTATTAATTTCGACGTTATCGCCATCGAGGACTTCGATTTAATCCTAGGTTTATTATAGTTGGAATAATATAACTCGGTTATTAACTAAAAAATTCGCAAAATAAATTACGATTTATTTTCTAACGATACGCCAAACGACGAAAGATTTTAATATTTAATCGATAAAGTAAACGAATACAAGCATAAAAAAACGGCAAAAACCTTACTACTTAAAAACATACGACATATTAAAAAAAAAAGGCATAATCGAAAAATACGACGTATTATTATTAACCTTAAAGCAAAATTTAAGCAGATAAATAACGATTTAAAACGACCGCCCGAAAAGTTACCAGAATAAATAATTAAAGTACCTTTACAATATTACAAGCACGATAAATTATTTAGTAAAAAACTTAATACCAAATTACCAAAACATAACGAATAAAACCACGAAATAATTTTTAAAAATAACAAAAGTACCGCCTTTTATCCGATTTATAACCTAAACCATACAGAATTATACGTATTCCGCGATTATCTCGAAAATAAGCTTCGAAAAGAATGGATTCGACGTTCCAAATTATTAACCGGATACCTTATATTTTTCGTACCGAAAAAAGGGAAAAAACTTGGACTAATAATGGATTATCGACAATTTAACAATATTACCGTTAAAAATAGAACGCCGTTACCATTAATTACTAAAATAAAAGATTACCTATACGAAGCAAAATAGTTTATAGCTATCGATTTTCGAAATAGCTATAACATAATCCGGATTAAAAAGAAATACGAATAAAAAACAACCTTCAGGACGAAATATAACTTATACGAATACCTAATTACCCTTATGGGATTAACTAACGTACCAGCAACCTTTTAACGAATAATAAACCATATATTAAGAAAATACCTGGATATTTTTATTATCTGCTACTTCGACAACATTCTTATTTATTCGAAAACAGAAAAAAATACGAAAAACATATTTATTAAATCTTACAAACGTTACAAAACGTTAAACTTTTAGTTAATACCGAAAAAAGCCATTTTCATAAACAAAAAGTCAAATTCCTAAAATATATTATTACGCCAGGACAAATTCACATAAATTTTAAAAAGCTATTAGCAGTTAAGGACTAAACGCAACTTATTAACGTTAAAAAGATATAAATATTCTTTATATTCGCCAATTATTACCGACGATTTATGCGCAATTTTAGCAAAATAACCATGTTATTAACAAAACTTACCAAAAAGGATAAACCATTT
Source organism: Monosporascus sp. mg162 (assembly GCA_004155945.1). Taxonomy (NCBI): domain Eukaryota; kingdom Fungi; phylum Ascomycota; class Sordariomycetes; order Xylariales; genus Monosporascus; species Monosporascus sp. mg162. Next base: position 9,543 of record QJNY01000727.1, read on the forward strand.
AAATAAACTCCAAAAAAAAACAGCTTTTTAATAAATTAAAAACGCCTTTACCAGTAAACCAGTATTAATTATATACGACCCAAAGCAACCAGTTAAGTTAAAAACCGATACTTCGGATTATGCCTTAAAAACTATAATTAAATACCGAAACAATTAAGGAAAATTTTACCCGATTGCGTTTTATTTTTACAAATTACATAAAGCCGAATTAAATTATCTCATCTACGACAAGGAATTCCTAGCTATCGTTAACGCCTTTAAGAAATTTAGGCATTATCTTAAAGGTAACATATACCAAATTAAAGTATATACGGATTATAAGAATATTATATACTTTTTTACGATACGAAAACTTATCGGAAAATAATTACATTACGTAAAAAGCTTTTTTAAATTTAATTACGTTATTATCTATCGAAAAAGATTAAAAAATGGCAAAGTAAATGTATTTAACAAACGACTTAACTTAAAAAAACCTAAGGTTAAGGTATAATAGATAATTTTCGATATTATACCCGAAAAATATTTAAAACAGCGACGAATTATTGCGATACAAGCAATACCAGCTGATATATATTAACGCATCCAATAATATAACGCTAATCAACCAGCAAAGTACCAAACAAATAAAATATAAATACCCGAAAACTTACAAAAGAACCTAATACGGAATATATACGAACACCCGGTACATGGACATCTAACGGTCCACAAAACCCTAAAACGTTTATAACGGATATATTATTTTCCTAAAATGAAAACTACAATATAAAAAGTTATACGGCAATGCGATATTTGCACCAAAGCAAAGGTACGACGACATAAACCTTACGGAAAACTACAACCCTTACTAGTTATTAAACGATCATAAGATTCGATTATATTTAACTTTATTACCAAACTTCCTTTATCAAAAAATCCAGCTACAAAAATACATTACGATAGTGTTACGGCTGCACCATACCGTTGCGCCAGGGGCAAAAGATTGGCGGAATGATCGCAATTGTGGCAATCATTCTGGTGCTTGCAGCTGCATATATACTGGAGCTGTCACGGTACTCCCAATCCGTAACAGATAGCATCTTCGTAATCGTTAATCGATTTACGAAATTTTCTTATTTCCTACCCTATAATAAAAATACCGATATAAAATAACTTACATATATTTTCTTTAAACATATTTTAAGTACTTACAAACTTTTAACGGAAATTATTTCGAACTAAAGCATTATTTTTATTTCGAAATTTTAGCAAAAACTAATAACTTAACTTGGATTAAATTACAAATTATCTAACGCATTTAAACCCTAAATAAACGGACAAACAAAAAAAACTAACTAAGCGCTAAAAACGTATTTACGATATTATATTAACTATAAACAAAATAACTAGGTTAAAAAGTTACCAATTATACAGTTAACCTATAATACTAACTACTACGAAAACATTAAAACAACGCCAACAATTACCAATTTTGATTTTACATTTAAATTTTATCGAAATTTACATAAAAATGGACCAACTAACGTTAAAATAATTCTTACTTTAAAACAGCTAAAATAACTGTACGCAGAAATAAAATCAGAACTTAATTTCGTACGTAACTAAATAAGCAAATATTACAACCAAAAAAGATTAAAGGGATTAACCTTTTCGGAAAGGGAAATGGTTTACCTAGCCACCAAAAACATTTAAACTAAAAAGCTAAACAAAAAACTCGATTCCAAATACATCGGCCCATACAGAATCGTTAAAAAAATCTCAGAAAACAACTATAAATTGGAGCTACCGCCGAAAGTTAAGCTTTATCCAGTTTTTCATATTTCCTTATTGGAATCAGCAGCCGATACGATCAAAATTAATACAGGAGAAAATCAAGATAAAAAAGTTATAAAAAATGCATCAGTTTACGAAGCAGAAAAAATACTGCATGTACGCAAAAAAAAAGGACTTACCTAGTATTTAATTAAATGGAAAAACTACCCAAACTCCGAAAATACCTAGGAACCCGCGAAAAACCTTACGAATACCCAGCGCCTTTTAAAAAATTTTCACCAGCAACGCCGGAAGCGCTAGAATTAAAAATACTCCAGTTTAAGTTACCAAAAAGAGGCCAGTCGGCGGGCAAGGAAGTTTACGCAGACGTAATCTCGGCTTTCAGCTGCTGTTGCTTTCGTTCCAAACGTTCGAACTCCTTTATCGCCTTTGCACCCTAAATACCCCGACGTAGCATTTCGACCCCGCGGCGACGCAAAATTTTGCGCAATTTTTGAAGGCGATCGGTTTTATTAACAGCGGAACGAAAAACCTTTCGCGCTTGTTTTTTTTCCCGTTTTAATTGTTCTTCTTTATCCAAAAGCCGTTAATATTTAGAAACGGAAGGGCCAAATAAATCGCAAAAATTACTATATTTAACGCAATAAAAGCATTTCCTAAAATCAGGATGCGCCTTGCAAATCTTTGATTTGGATTTGCAACAGGAACAGGAAATATTAAAAAATCTATTAAAACCAAAAGAATTAATTCGTTTTAATCGAATCAAAACGTTATTACGTTTGCGAAATCTTTGTTTTTCGATACGATCTAACATGGCGGTTAAATAACAGAAAATAATATGAAAAAAAAGAAGTTACTTACTAAACGAATGCGATAAATAAATTAATTTTTAAAAGCAAAAATCTTAAAAAAGGAAAGATCATATTATAACCAAAAACCTTAACTTGATTAACAAACGGTCAAAAGTTGTGGGATATATCTCCGATATAGGTCATAAATTATATAACTAGCTTAAAGGTCTTAAGGTGCTTGGCGCTTTAAGCCCCTTAAGCTAATAAGGGCCGGCTTAAAGGGCTTAACGGGCTTAAAGGTTTAAGCCGCTTAAGTACTTTAAGCCAGGACTAATATATATATATTTATTATTTCCTATAATTTAAGCTAGATAATACCAGCTTGTAACTATAACTTGGTTACCCAGATCTACATCTGCTATTACCAGACGTAACTATCGCCTTATTGCTCAGATTCCCACGATACCACTGCCAACATAAACCGTACGACTAGGTTTAATAGTTGGTTAAGCTCATAGCCGTCACACAAACCCTTAGGTTGCTTACAGAAAACTCCCTAAAGTTGGTAACGAAGCTGAAATACGTCGAGGTGTATAATCACTGGTTAAAGCAGGAATATTTGCGAGGAAACGTACGGGTTAGGTGGTAGGAAACGAACGGCATGGTAGCTAACGGTTTAACGAAATCGCTTACAGGTAACGCCCATAAGAAATTCGTAAAGCTTTTGAAAATGGAAGAAATTACGCAATAATTAAAATCCATTAAGAAGGAAGATAAGCTTCGCGAGAAGATTATGGTACGTCAGATAAAGCGTAAAGTAACGCAGGAGTTCCTGACAGGAAGCGATTTAGATCGGCTTCGGAAAGGACTCAGCCACTGATGACCCTGATATAGTGAGCGCCAGCGAGGTCTGCGATGGACTTACTAGGGGGTGTGTCAGATACAGTGGCTTGAAGTCGGAAGGAATCGGGCCGTATAACGCGCTAAGGGCTGGAAGGAACAGGGGTGACAGCTGATTAGTATGAGGGATTAATTCCTTGAGACCCTGACGCAGACAGTTAGCTGTTACCATTATACCATCATTATCATCATCAATATACGCTTTCTGGAAGCAATTCGAGGATATCCAATATCGTGGTCTCAGGCTGTTTGACAGATATTAATTTATCATTGCGCGGTATCAAATGTGGACAAGTATATTTCTTTCAGTTGCAGCCCCTATATGGGTGCTAATTCCCCACGCGTCAGTAACGCCGATAAAACTACAGAGGAAGTAATTCAAGCACAAGCCAAGCATGTACCAGACGCAAAATTCCTTCAGCGAAAAGCATGAAAGCCCTACCATCCAAGATATCCTCCTTCCCGGCACTCTCTTACGAGCTAGGGCTGGAAACGGTTTCCACCTCGAAATTCTTGTCCTTCCGCGCGGCCATGTACTCGTCCACGACGCCATGGTAACAGTGTGGTCCGTAGGGCAGAAAGAAGTCGGCCAGCGCGCCCTTGTGGCGCTTGGCGTTCAGGCCGAGGTCGCCCATCAGGCGGTCCAGGTACGGGACCCAGTCGAAGAGCGCGTAGGGGTAGCGCTCGCCGACGCTGGCGTAGCGCTTGCGCGTCCATGCGTTCCACTCGGCGACCTCGCGCACCATAGCCGGCTCATCAGGTAGCCCCATGTCGCCCAGCAGGTACGCAGCCGCCCAGAGGCCCTGTATCTCGGCGATGGTCGGCGTCTGCGTCGTGTGGATCTGCCCCAAGATCACGATGCTGCGGTCGTCTATGTCGCCCGTCAGTGGCACCATGCGGTTGTACAACCGCCACCGGCGCACCTTCATGGCCTTCTGCCGCTTCGCCGAGAGCTGCCAGCCATTGAAGTCTTTGGGGCCGGCGCCCAGCAGCGGTAGCTTCTTCGCCACTAGGTCGTCGGCCGCCTTATCGGAGGCGATCCACGGGTCAGAGAGTGCCCCGTGCTTGGAAGACGGCTTGTTGGTACTAGACGGGGTGGAGTGTCCGTACTGAGGGATGCCCAGCTCTTCTTTCAATTCCGGAGAGAAGAAGCTGAAATGATCACCCCAGCCAGTCGCATAGATAACGTAGTCGGCATCGACACGCTTGCCCGAGAGCAATGTCACACCCATCGAGTCGGTTGTTTTAATGTTATCGCGGAGAATGGTGATGTTGCCCTTACGGAGTGTGCTCCAGAAGTCCTCCATTGTGATGAGACCCAGAGAACTGTCGCACCAGAATGCGCTATAATAATCGTCTTAGCGAAATGGCGCAAAATGGTGGATAAAGGGGTACGGAGTGAGTGATAACATACCTGTTATCCTTTATTGAAGGCTTCAAAGGTTCTGTGTTTGCGGCAGTGCTACCAAAACCGGCAGCCTTGTCAGCCATGTTGGAGATGTAACTCCAGGCGGACTTCGTGAGGAACCTGCCCAGCCAGGTTCGGTGGAAGAAGGACCCGACAATGGAGTCAGTAGTCATAAGTGATGGGCTGAGGTTACTCATCAGCCGGCTGGTGCTCATAGTTATGGTGTTCTGACCCAGCATCTTTGCCGGCATGATGGGCATGGGGCCTGAGCCATCTTCCCGAATGATCCATGTCACCTTTTTGCCCAGGGAGCAGAGCAGATACGCGGCGTCGTAGGCGGACTTTGCGGCACCTACGAGCACAAAATGCTCCAGTTTGTTGGAGGAATCCGAGAAACTAGTGACTGACTTGGCCAAATCCACGACGTGCTTCACAGGGATGGAGTTGTCCAAAACTTTGAAATCAGGAGAGTTGGTCTGTGTTGTCACACCGGTTGCGCATATCAGCTTATCCGCCTCGACCCTTCGGCCATCGACAATTAAGACCCAGCCGCGGCCCTTGGGATTACGCTCGACGCTGGAGACCCAGCTGTTGTGACGGAGGTGTTGGTTCAAATCGTTCTCTTTGGCATATCTTTCCAGGTAGCGGCAGATCATATCGCCAGACACTAGGTTGTTGCCGGGCTTGCCATCTTGTGGCATAGGCATCGAGGGATAGTTCTACACAAGATATGTTAGCTCATCATCCTGATGATCACGACAGCAAGACGCCTCACAAAGTAGCCAAATTCGACTTGGGCCACTAGGTTGGGATAAATGCGCTCTCTGTTCCAAGTGCCTCCCACGCTCGGGTATTTGTCAAAGATGGCAAGTTTTGTGTTAGGGGCTAGCTTGAGGAGTGTTGATGCCGCTTTTAGCCCATACCATCCTGTCAAAGGTTTTCCATTAGTCCCGTTTGCTCTCGGTAAGAGGGAACTTCTCTTTCACTTACCCGCACCAATGATGGCGACTTCTAGGTGGAGGGTCTCGTCAGCGACGGCGTGAGGCATGTTTCCTCTGTATTTAAGGGTATTTGCTATACAAACAGAGAATCAAAAGGTAGATGATTTCCATAACCTGGCTGTACAGCTCGATGACCTTGTGCGCAATGCATATATACATAAACACATATATATCTGTAACATTCTGTTTCACAGGTCAGAGGATGCTGACTGGGAGCCTCATTGCGCTTATAGGCTAAGCGAATTAGTCATGACTGGCTGATAGTTCTTGTCGCAACTAGAAGGCATTGGGTCAAATGACATCGCCATATGCCGAAGATTTTGTGGGGCTCCGTGTCCGGGCCGTGGGACAGGACATTGGTTGGTACATTCGCTAACTATGTACTGACCCGTGAAACTTTCCAAATATGGCTCTGGCCGATTGCGGCTATGTAAGTAATCACCGACACACACGTGATTCTAGTTATGGCGTGATCAACAGTCAGCATGGGCTTTTTTGGAGAGTGGGTGGCGGGGGAGGGCTGGCAATCCCGGTTTGGGCGGTATATGCCCGTCTAGGTTACGCCTTCAGGCAAGACAGTCTTGATGGTGAAGGGGGTGGATGGGGCTGAGACAGAAAACGTGAGATCCGGCGGCTAGATCGACACAGCAGCCGGTCCAATCGGTGCATTTTCCAGGGGCTCTGTCGATATAAGTTAAAAGTTATGTAACTCGAATTATAGCACAGGTGCAGGTGTTCCCCTGAATTGATATTATGTCAATCTGCATGCCGGTGGTTTTACGGGCCGGTGCGCAAACAGATATACTAACCCTCTTCACAAGGATCGACTGAATAAACACCGAATCTCCTAACGCGTGTAATAACATCCTCGGGTTTAATGGCTAAGGCGGGATGACCTGCACAGAAAGCGAATTATGCACGGCGCGTATGAGGGGGACAAGCAGGCAACAGGCCATAGACAGTCAAGGACCATAATAGCAAGGCATGCCGTGATATCAGTATGAAGCATACTGCGTGAAATCTAGAGCAAGGATATAAAGGGGCAAAGCACTCTCAGCGTCGTGACAAAGTTACACAGTTTTCCCAAATCGTGGACAGAGATCAAACGCACCTTCTCCAAACTAACCGTCAAGGCTATTTCTCTATAGTAGAATTAAAAAGGGCTATCCAGCTCCGATCCCCAGTAGTCTTCCCTCATGATCTATGAGATAGACTTACACTCTCTATACAATACTTTTTGGCCGTCTGGCTGATTCAAGATGCCTTTTGTCGAGGACGATAGTCAGGGACTTGAGCCAATTGCCATTGTTGGCATGGGTATGTGGCAATGTCCAAAATAGCAACATCAGCGGCTAACAGATAAAAGCTTGCCGTCTACCTGGCTCCATTGACACAGCAGCCAAATTTTGGGAAACGATACGCGAGAAGCGTTCTGTTAGAACCCCTAAGGTTCCCAGCACTCGCTTCAACATCGATGCCCATTATCACCCTGACAACGCCCGCCCTGGTTCCTATTCATCCCTAGGTGGGTACTTCCTCGATGGCAACCCCGTGGACTTTGATCCCACGTTTTTCAGTATGGCACCTGTCGAGGCACAGTGGCTGGATCCGCAGCAGCGTAAGATGCTCGAGGTGTGCTACGAGGTGTTTGAGAACGCCGGCTTACGAATGGACGAGTTGGCTGGATCCAACACCGGCGTCTATGCGGCTAGTTTCACTAGTGATTACCAGCAGATGTCCATCTTTGAACGTGACTTTCGCCATAATTATGCGGCCACGGGCGTGGATCCAGGCATCATCAGCAACCGCATCAACAACGCCTTTGATCTCAACGGTCCGAGTTGCCTGATCAACACGGCCTGTTCCTCCGCTTTGTATGGTATCCACAACGCCTGTCATGCACTACGGACGAGAGACTGCGATGCTGCTGTAGCTGCTGGCAGCAACTTGATCCTGATGGTCGATCAGCAGATGAACACAGCCAAGTTGGGCGTGTTGTCTCCCACCTCTGAGTAATTCCGCCCCACTTGACATCCCGAGACTGATCCTGATATTGCTTCAAATAGATGCCATACATTTGACGAGAGCGCAGATGGTTACGGGCGCGCCGAAGCTGTTGGTGCGCTATACCTCAAACGGCTCTCCGATGCAGTAAGAGACAAAGACGTGATAAGGGGGGTGATCCGCACATCTGCCGTCAACACTAACGGAAAGGTGGAGGGCATGGGTATCACCTTCCCCAACGCACTCGGCCAGGAGCGCGTTCTGCGCCAGGCGTATAAGAGGGCAAACCTGGACCCCAATCAAACAGCCTACCTTGAGTGTCATGGTACAGGGACTCCCACTGGTGATCCCATCGAGGTGAGAGCCGTGGCGCGGGGCATGAACGACACACGAAGCACGGAAAGGCCCCTGATTCTGGGAGCAGTCAAGGCGAGCATCGGACATAGTGAAGCGGCCTCGGGCATATTCGCCACCATGAAGGCTGCCCTCATGACCGAGAAGGCAGAAATCCCGGGTGTTTACGGTTTCAAGAAGCTCAACCCCAACATCAAGGACAAGGAGTGGAACATCCGGATCGCTACGGATCTGACGCCGTGGCCAGCTGAGTTCGAAGTGCGTCGGTCTAGTGTGTCGTCATTTGGCTATGGCGGCACCAACGCCCACTTGGTCGTCGAAGCGGTCGAGAGTATGGTCCCCTTTTACAACGGGCAGGGGGAACACAAGGCAGCCGCCAACTACACATACGACGATGCCAGCCTGGACCGACCATTCCTGATCACCATGAGCGCACACGACCAAAAGACACTGGTCCGGAATATCAAGGCACACCAGGATATCGCTAGCGACTACTACATCCCTGACCTGGCATACACATTGAACGAGCGGAGAACGCGTTTTGCCGGTGCTAGGGGTTATACCATTGTCTGGCCTGGACGAGAATCGGAGGCGTTCTCGTCAGAAAGCTTCACGTTCGGTTCTAAGCTGTCGCAGCAAAAGGGTGCCCAGTTTGATATTGGCTTCGTGCTGACTGGCCAGGGCGCGCAGTGGGCTCGCATGGGCTACGAAGCCATGAAGCAGTTCCCCCTTTTCAGCGAGACGATTGATGCCCTAACCCGGGTGCTGCAGCGGGTGATCGAACCAGCCAACCGACCACCGTGGTCTTTGCGAGAAGTCCTCAAGGCGTCGGCAGAGTCGAGTATGATTGGACAGCCCGATATCTCGCAGCCCGCTTGCACAGCCGTCCAGATTGCCGTTATTGATCTCTTCGCGTCTTGGGGCATTACGCCTGCCGTCACTGTGGGTCACTCTTCCGGTGAGATCGCCGGGGCCTACGCAGCCGGCCGGATTTCGGCTCCCGAAGCCATCCTTGCCGCTTACTTCCGCGGTCGCGCCGTCGCCCAGGCAGCCCCTTCGGGCACCATGCTTGCAGTTGGCCTCGGAGCCAGCAAGGTGCAGAACTACATTGACTTCCTGTCATCGGAAGTGGCTGAGCGCATCGCCATTGCCTGCGAAAACTCCCCTGGCAGCACTACCCTAAGCGGCCTCAACGATGACATTGTAGCTCTGAAGAAGATCATGGATGAGTTTGGTATTTTCGCGCGGCAGCTTAAGACTGGAAAGGCGTACCATTCCTCTCAAATGGGCGCCGTCGCACCTTTGTACGAGGAACTCTATGCCGCAGCTCACGCAAACCTTACAAAGGCGGATTTCGCTTGGCGGCAAACCCATGCTAGCATGGTATCGACTGTTACGGGGTCCAAAGTCGAGGAGTCAGAGCTGTCCATCTCGTACTGGTGTGACAACCTGCGCAACCGTGTCCGTTTCGACGCGGCCGTGCAAGCCCTGGCTCGAGACTCGGAGCTCGCCAACGTTAAGGTGCTGCTGGAGATTGGACCGCATACGGCTTTGAAAGGACCTCTCCAGCAAATCATCGCCGAGAACAACTTTGACTTGCAATACGTTGGTTCTCTTGTACGCGGCAAGAATGACATGGTGTCTCTGCTGAACACGGCTGGAGAGCTTTTCCTGCGAGGATTCGATGTCCAATTTGACGCGGTCAACAGATTGACTTCGGGCTCCCGATCCATCGTTGGCGTCAAGGGTAGCAATCACAGCCAAGGCCATTGCCTTGTCAGCCTACCTCCTTACCAGTGGAACTACGAGCGGCAACATTGGTACGAGCCCCGGGCAATCGCCGATCTGCGCATGTCTAAGCAACCGCGTCATGACGTCCTCGGCCGTCGCATATTCGGCTTGTCCAGCAACGCTCCGACGTGGAAGAACATGCTGCGCCAGCGTGACGTCTCTTGGTTCCCACATCACACCCTGGGCACCGACGTAGTGTTCCCTGCTGCGGGCCACGTGTCGCTAGCTATCGAGGCGCTGTTGCAGCAGCTAGACCTCGAGTCGGCTGAGGCTGGCGGAGTCAGACTGGCCAACATTGACATTCGGAAAGCCCTGATCGTGCCGGACTCGGACGACGGCATCGAGGTGCACACCCGGTTGAAGATGCATGACTCTGACGATTGGTACAGTTTCACCGTCGAGTCGGTCTCCCAGAGCGGTACATGGACTCAGCATAGCTCGGGCAAGATCCGTGTCCAGCAGACACGCGAGAAGCAGAACCTAGACTGCCCGTACAAGCCCACCCAACTCCACCAGCGGGTGTCCCCCAAGCGCTGGTACCGCTCACTTAACCGCGTCGGGTTCCGGTACGGCCCGAGCTTCCAGACCATGACGCAGTCCGTGAGGGCCAACGGCAGGCAACGCTGGGCGTCATCTGGCATCAAGGTGTACACCAAGCAGGGGGAACTCGAGTCGCGCTACATGCTGCATCCGTCCACCATTGACGGCTGTCTCCATGTCGTCATCGCCGCCGCTCACAAGGGACTGCATAAGGAGATGCCTTGGGGAGTAATTCCGCTCACCATCGAGGACATGTCCATTACCTTCCCGGACGCTGCGGGCGACCTGGACGTCGACGGTAACTGCTACGCCTGGGTTAACGACGACGCGAACAGCAACCGACACTTCTGGGGTAACGCTCAGTTGATTGGTGGCAACTCAACAAACTGTCTGATGGAAATTTATAACCTGAAGATGGTGGCCTACGAGGCTGCCATCCCGCTCTCCTCGGTCGAGGTTGCCCAACGGGAGCCGTACAGCATCGTGGCCTGGAAGGAGTCGGAGGCTGCTCAAGAACACTTGAAGGCGAAACAAAGCGCTGACAGCGGGGAAGTTGCCGTGTTGGTGCAGACCAACAGCTCTGAACTCTCGAGCGCGTTGAAGGGTGTGGCGGCTTCTATGGTCGCGTGCACTCCCGAAGATCTCGGGAATTTCGACAGTATCGTGATTGACGACGCCGATGGATCTGTTCTAGCTAATGCAACCCAGGAGACTTGGACATCACTCCAGCGACTTCTCCTGCAATCGGGCAAGGCCATGGTCTGGGTGACCAGAGGGGCCAACCAGGGAGAATCAGTCAACAGCGGTCTGCCTCAGGGCTTTCTGCGCGCAGTACGCTCCGAAGCGCCCACCACGAAGATCTCCCTGATCGACGCAGACAAGGAGGCACCAGCCAGCGCAGTCGTCGCCTTGGTCCAATACCAACTAGCAGCACTCAAGGCTCCGACTGAGAAAGCCGACGCCCGAAACGACCTCGAGTTTTGGCTGACTGGGGACTCCCGCGTCCTGGTTCCGCGCCTGGAGCCAAATGAAAACCTCAACCGCCTTTTCTACGGCCAGGGCCAAGATTACAGTGCCAAGGTCATCTCGGCAGACGAGTCCTACAATGGGAAGCTGGTCGAGGACCAGCTTGTCTGGGAAACTGGGCCCAAGGCCAAGGATCTCGACCCTCTCGAAGTCGAGATCCAGGTGAAGCTTGCTGAGTTTACAAAAGGCGACCTCTCAGCTCGTGCCGAGAGAGCAGGTGCCCGGATCGTCACCGGCACTATCGTGCGCACTGGCAGCGGTCTAGACGAGGCGACGCTGAATGGCCGCGCCGTGGCAGCCTATGTGGACCGCAAGCCCGGTGATTTCTTGAGTACAAGTATCGTTACCTCGGCTTTTGCCGTCCTGGGAGATGACTTCGCGGAGCAGAACTTCGACATGGTGGCCTCCCTGTCGCAACTTGTCAAGGTAGTCGACGCGCTGGCTCTGGGCGGCGCCAAGGAGCTCAGCGGGCAACACGTCGTCATCTTGGCTGCGGATGGAGCCTCCGCCGCCTTCAAGGAGGCTGTGGCGAGACTGGGTACCCAACTTGGCTTCCGGGTCTCAATGGTCGGCGACAAAGAGAGTCGAGGCGACATGCAACGCCTCGTGGCGGCAGCCAACATCGTCATCGTGGCAGGGGCGCCCGACGCCGATATGGTACAGGATGCCTGGCGAGCCATGCCGGCACGTTCGACCTTCGTATTCGGCGACGACGCATCTGTCGAGGCGTACAGTACTCTGGACACGCGACCGTTCGCGAGGGGTGTTGCCCTCCGTACCTGTGGCACAGAGCCCAAGCTGGTTCTCGAGACGGCTGTGGCGCTCCTGAACAATTCTAGGGACCTTTTTCGATCTTCTGAGACCGTTGTTAATGTGGAAGAGTTGTCAGAATCTCTGGAGAGTGTCAAGAAACGCATTAACGGAACCGGCGTCAGTAACGTTTTGGAGATTGTTTACGGGAAGAGTAAAGTTCAGGTAAGGTCACCCATCATGTCCCTCTATTACAAGTTCCTGGGTATTAGCTAACGATTTATTCTCTAATATAACAGGCACGCAAGTCTGTAACGCAGCATTCACAATTTTCTCCCGATAGCGCCTACCTTCTCGTGGGCTGCCTCGGCGGGCTTGGGCGCAGTCTCACCACTTGGATGTTGGAGCGCGGTTGTAGGAACTTCGTCTTCATATCGCGATCGGGTGCCACGAAGCCCGAAGCCCTCGACCAGATCGGCCGCCTCAAGGCGTCCGGCGCTAGCGTCCAGGTATTCAGTGTGGATGCGAGCGACGAAAAGGCCGTGGGCGACGTGGTGCAGCGCATCTCGTCGAGGACGCCCATCCGCGGGGTGATCCACGCCGCCATGGTCCTTCGAGATGGTTTATATGAGAAGATGTCCTTCTCCGACTACCAGGCCGCCCTTCAGCCCAAGATGCAAGGTGCCATCGCTCTCGATAAGGCACTCGATAACACGCCACTGGATTTCTTCCTCATGACCAGCAGTATCTCAGCCGTCCTCGGAAACCCCGGACAGGCTAACTACTGTGCCGGGAACAGTTATCTAGACTTTCTAGCCCTGCGCCGCCGCCGTAATCATCTTGCCGCGTGCTCTATTGCCTTACCCATGGTCGAGGACGTCGGTGTCGTCGCCGAAAACGCCGCCGTTGCCGAGGCCCTGGCGCGCAAGATGCCCTTTGGCATTAGCGAGAAGGAGATGCTTCTGGGTTTCGAGGCCGCAATTCGGCACGGCCTACCCCTTACATCCGACGTCGGTCTTGGCGATGTACAGTTGGTGCTCGGCCTCGAGCCCGAGGCGATGCTACAGGCCATGGAAGAGGACCAGGTGGACCTGTCGGACGCGTTCTGGCACCGCGACATGCGAATGTCTTCGGTGCGTGCCACGCTGGAGGCTAAGCAAAAGGAACGGGTCGGCGCCGCCGGCGGAAACGGCTCCGAGCGCTCCTTTGCCGCCACCTTGGACGGCTTGCCTCAGGACAAGATACTCCAGGCGTTAGGGATGCATATCGTGAAGCGCGCCGCCCGCATTCTGGGTCTGGGGGCCGAGACGTTCAAGCTCGAGGGCATGTCCGTGGCGAACCATGGTGTCGACTCCATGATCGGCGTGGAGCTGCAGAGATGGCTGTTCACTGAATTTGGTCTTCAAGTCAGTGTTACGACCTTGTCCGATCCGACTACCACTTTCGCTAGTCTTGCGCGGACTGCCGCCGAATATCTTGGCCTGATTGGACATGAAAACACAAACTCCTGAGGTTCGATGCGGGTTGCGACGTTGAAAAGTACTAGATGCCAAGCTTGTTTATAATAGCTACGAGCTCCCTACAAGACAGTTCTGCGCTATCTCTAAGCGAATTTAAGACCTATTCCGTATTCTCCGTACGCATTTTTTCTTCCTTTCTGAAAATAAGGACTAGGTTACCGCTAGGTAGTTCTCTAGCGGCTACTTTTTCCTCATTGCCGTATTGATGCTCTCCACGATATCTGCTGGCTTTCTCTTCTGTATATTTTCCGATCTATAGCATGAGAGACAGCGGTTTCGATATCTTTTGTAAGTTCCCGCGGATGACTGGTACTTTGTTGTCGGGGTTCGATCGTGGTTTGATTGCCTCGGTGCGGAGCTCCTTGATCAACTGGAGAATCTCTTTATTCGCCCCTTCAGGGCCCGCTAGGCTAGCGATCAGTCTCCCAAGGAGTTCCAGTCACTGCTGGGTCGCATTTGGCTCATGCTGTATCCCGCGGGGTTGCTGCGCGGGCGGTGTTGTATCTGTACAAGAGTGGCTCGACCGGTATCAACTGCTATCGGTTCGCTTATACAGTAGAGTCTCCCCCCCCCTATGAAAGTTTTGGATAGATCGAACCGACGCTATAGATGTAAATAATATAGTTTGTTCTCTATCTGATTGTTCGGTCGTGTTATCCATTATTTCTTCCCCCTTTTTATTGGCCTCTATAACTGAAACAAATGTCCAGCGCTTTTTCCAAAGAGCAAGTTATTCCATTTGCCCCGAAGTATGTAAATGTACAGCTTGATATAAAACTGTGGGCACCAATAGCACCGGGGCCCTTCCCTCGATCTGGGAATCAAAGACGCCAAACAGCCCAATCGAGGCCCAGGATCAAAGCGCATATGTCAGAAACAGCCGGCACCATAACAGCTCTCCGAACTCTATATTTTCCGGCATTAAACAAACGGCAAAGAGCGCAAAGCGGGCTATGCATCGGCTTACTCTCCTCTAAGGGGAGGTTACCGCGTGTCGGAAGACAAATAAAGAGCTAAGTCGGCGGCGGAAGAACAAGAAAAGAGGTATACGAGAAGGAAAATCTCTTACAATACAAAAAGTAAAAGAGATACAGTTATGCAGCAGGTAGAGCAGGAAATGCGCGCGGGTCGGTGATATATATCTTTATGTATGTGGATTTGTCAACTATCATCGATGATGATGAAGATGATTAAGCCACATGTGTTGGTGCTGCTGCGGCACTTGCGGAAAGCCTGGGAATAATGCAAGAACATGTCCATAAATAAATAAATTCTCAGGGGTCGAATTCTAGGTACTTATAGAAGGCCAGACGTATTGGACAACAGGCCACAAGACAATAACGGTCGCAGGGTGGAAGAAGTCAACGCCTAGTAATGCGTCGCAGAATAGGGGTTGCTAGCTTAGTCATCAAGCCCAAGGGAACTGTAGGCACCCCGCAACAGCGTTGTTCCGGGGCTCCCATAAGTATATAAAGCTTTCTAGTTATTACTTTTTAGAGCTTTAATTATCCATAACAATTTACGCTTTTTACATTTTATGCAACCTTTCCTCGCGATCAGACACACTGTGACATAATAGCAACATCCAATTTTTGGGTGATTATTCAAAATCATGGTTAGTGGTTGCAAGAGAAAACAAAATAGATAAGATCCCAGGGGTGAGGTGCGGCGGCCCTGGCGGACTCGCACTCATATATACTTAACAGCATTGGAGTCCTTGATCATATTCGAAAGTCACCATGGCTGCATCGACCGGTTTCCACACCGCACGATATGGAGCCGAACCTGGTCAACTCCAAGGGTAGAGCAAAGATGCTTCTTGGTGATAAGTATTGTCCGGTTTGTTGTTGCAGCTGCAGCCAATCCTCTTACCGTAGTGGCCACTGCGATTATTGACATTACGTGTAACACTCCTAAATGGGAAATTTACACGTCGACTAAAGAGGCAGGTCACAGATGTTCGATTTACCCGTAATTCATTCCTAATTGGGTAGTTGATCCACTTCCAAGGTACAGATGTAGCCCGCCATCAGCTTCCCCCGTGCTTGGGATGCTTTCCGATTGCATCGAATAGAAAATGAGCGTCGACCCGCTCATCGCTGGAAAGGGAAATTTAGACGGGTGATTCAACGCGATGCACCCTTAGAAACAAGAACTGGTGCGCCGCTCGTTACAATAGAATGTTCCTCCAGGCAAGCAATCAATATTCCGTCTCATGAGTTCCCGTCTTTCTAATAAACAACAACCCCCAAGAACATCAACCACTCTTCTACGTGCGGGATAGCATTTTATTGCTTACTAGTCGAAACTCTCCACCATCCTCACGTTTCTCACTGCTTCGGTCGGCCTTTTTTTCCAACTACACCCGGACAGACAATATCTCCTATCATGACGATTGAGTCAGCATCTACCGCCATCGTGGCTGCACGAATCCAATCTACTGGTGCATCAGAAGGATCGAGGCTAAGGCAAAGCCGACTGGTTCAAACAATGCAGACGGCTAGTCAGTTCGGAAAACCTCCGGGTTATATCATTTCTGCCCTTGTTTGTTCGCTAGGCGGCTTCATCTTCGGCATTGACACAGGCATTATCGGCCCTGTGACCGTCATGGACGACTTTAAGCACTATGTTGGTGATCCTTCGCCGACAGTTCATGGTGTAATCGTATCCTCTATCCTGATCCCTGCCGCCTTCTCGTCTTTCTTCGCAGGGCGACTTGCAGATGCCTTAGGCCGGTCTCGCGGAATTGCGATTGGGTCCTTAATCTTTGCTCTAGGCGCCGCTCTAGAAGCAGGCTCGGTCCATATTTCTATGTTTATAGTCGGCCGTGTCATCGAGGGTATCGGCGAGGGCCTCTACTTCGGTACACTTATCGCCTACATCTGCGAAATCTCGCCTCCGAGGTACCGCGGCGCTCTCACCACCGCACCCCAGTTGCTCACCACCATCGGTATAGTGACAGGCTTCTTCACATGCTATGGGACGGTAAACATCAGATCATCCTTCTCATGGCGTCTACCGTTCTTGTTACTTGCTGGGTACGCATTTCTCTTCGCCGCGATTGTTTTCGTATGGCTTCCTCCCTCTCCGCGGTGGCTCTCGCTCCGTGGTAGGACCGACGAGGCTGAGCGCACTTGGGAGAAACTCGGGGTCGCGGCCACCGATCGCGAGAAGATCATGAACCAAATCGAAGGCTCCGCTATCGAGATGGATTCCAGCACCGACGCGGATGGCTCCTTAGCTATGGCTACGGCGACCGGGAAGCCGACGCGGAGGACACTGCCCAAATCAAAGAAGGACAAACTACTTGATGTCTTCTCACCTGACGCGCGTATGCGCCTTTTCTTAGCTGTCTTCCTCATGGGCATGCAGCAACTCAGCGGTATTGATGGTGTACTTTACTATGCCCCACTACTCTTCCAGCAAGCAGGCATAGAAACGAATCAGTCTACATTCCTAGCCTCGGGAGTCTCGGCTATCGTGATCTTCGCCGTTACGATCCCCGCCACTATCTATGCCGACCAGTGGGGCCGGCGTATCAGTACGATCCTAGGCGGTTTAGGAATGGCAGCTACTATGTTCCTCATGGGCGGCCTTTACGCCGGGGGAGCGGCAAATGAGGGTGCTGGCCGATGGGTTATTATCGTGTGCATCTATTTGTTTGCCGTTCTTTATTGTATATCGTGGGCCGTGAGTATCAAACTATACGCCGCCGAGATTCAGCCCCAGCGTACGCGTGCTAGTGCTACTAGTATCGCGCACGGCAGCAACTGGATCACCAATTTTCTCGTCGCGCTGTTCACTCCGTCGCTATTAGCTCACTCGAGCTACGGAGCTTACTTTCTGTTTGGGGCATGTACGCTCTTTACTGCTCTTGTCTGTTGTGTGTTTATGCCTGAGACTCGTTGCAAGAGTCTGGATGACATCGATCTAGCTTTCCACGGCAAGAGTCCGGTGGATGCGTTGAAGCGGCTGGGAAGAAAATTGAAGAGAGGGCCAAGGAGACGAGTGGCACCTAGTGTTTAGGCTTGATTTAGACGATGTTCCATACGGCAATCTATCCCCCCAGCGGCAGGGAGATCAATCCCAAAAAGTTAAATTGCTCGAAAAGGCTATTCAGCTGCCACCATTCACTTCTACTGATTGAATCTTGAGGATGACGGAAATATGTGAGAGAATCCTCCACGTTTGCCACGATGATGGGTACGCCATCACCAGGTCTCTGAGAAAGGCTCTGATACATCTTTTTTATCTGGGCGAGCGTGCCGATCGCGCACCCTGGGCAACCGCCACTATGGCGCAAGCGGCATCAATATTTCAACGCCATACCTTGAAGCGGGCCCTTGCCTTGTTATTTCACCTTTTTCAATACCAAGAGACTAAAACATCGCCAGAAAAAGGTCCCCACCCGAAGTACGAAGATCATGCCGTAGTGTGAAGGCTGCATAGTCTCATAAGGCAGATGATTACTTCGGAGCTCGCCAGGTCAGGATTTATGCAATCCCCACGATAACCAAATAGCAGCATGCATCTGGGACAGTTGCCAACCATAGACGTCAATTGAATTTGGGAGCTTGTGATTTTCCCGTACATGCGTCTCTGCCGGTGATAAGCGTAGGGACATAGACTTTACACAATAGTGATACGTAAACGCCTGCCGTGTGATGACGAACGAGGTTGGCTCGTTCGAGCCACGGCTTCAGGAAGTGCACTTATTGCAGTTGCTTCCCGAAGTGCAGCATGCTGCGTCGCCGTCAATGCTGAGCATCAATGTGCGAGACTTCCAGAAATAATGATGAGGCTACATGGGACGTTGTCGTATGGGAAACTTTGCAAAATAGACTCTTGTAGAAATGCAGTAGGAATATAAGTATATATTTGCATAAGGGTAATCAGGTTTGATAGTCTGAAATCCATGCGCTAAGCGATAGGTTGCTAAACCCCTATATATACTATACGCCTTTTTAAGACTTATAATTCGAAGAACTTAAAAGAATAAAGCTATTTATATATCCTTTTAATATATATAATATGGCTTATTTTGATAGGAATTCCTCGGTGTATAGTAGTTTATACGGCTGGTTTATAATTACTCTACTTTGAAAAATATAAAAAAAATAAAGTAGTTATATATATTGTGACGGCTATCGGCTTAACCAATTATTAAACCTAGGTCTACAGTTTTATAACGGCTATGGGCTTAACCAACTATTAAACCTAAGTTGTCCTCGGACTCCTAAAGCGCAGGCACAACAGTCTTGGGGTAACGACCTGAAGTCCCTTGGATACGTCTTCGTGTATTTCGCTCGCGGCTCGTTGCCCTGGCAGGGGCCTGAAGGCTACAACGGACAAGGAGAGGAAGGAGAGCCTGTCGGGCGAGGCGCTCTGCGACGATGTTCTCCCCAGAGAATTCGCCACGTACATCGACTACACCCGGTCCCTAGGTTTCGATGACAGGCCCGACTACTTGTGCCTTCGCGGGCTTTTCCGTCGCCTATTTACAGCAGAGGGGTTCCAACACGGCAGCGTCTTCGACTGGACGGAGAAGAGGTTTCACGAGATCTGTAGCAATGCTGATGGGAGATCTTCAACAGAGAAGCCACAGAGACGGCGAAGGCCAAACCCAAAAAGGCCGAAGGGAGGTTTACGAGGGGAGGTCGGGACAGCACGATAAGCGCGCAAGCGGCCACTAGTTCCTACTGAGAGGCGCATTCTAATTCTTCACCAGGGATAGACTTGGTTCACGAACCGCTCGGTTAACACAATGGAGACGGCGGCGGGGACACCACGGCAAGCCAACACGGAAGGGAAGCGCGAGCAGCTTACGGATCCTTTTCTTTGCACTATCCATTAACTTCGCCAGGTGTTGCTTTGCTCGAGGATGCCCCAGGAGATGTCCTAGCAAATACAACCATTAACCAGGATCGGTGAATGCGGATCTGGCACCGCAGCTTAGGACGGTTCAACCGCCCGCAATTCAATATTAATTGGCGTCGCTCAAAGGAGCGAATGCGACCTGCCCTGAACAGGCACTTCTTTCCTCTTTCGCAAAAATCATGGAGGAACAGACCCTAGCACTCCACACAAGCGACAACGGAAAGGAACAGAAGCAGCGAGAATTTCCAGAAGTGATAGCGGACTCTAGTGAAACTGGATGTACGCTTTATCAGGGCTAGGACGCTAGGATCTATTTCTCAATCTCTATCCCTCGGACGGGAAGGGACTTCGTCTTTCGTTCAGATAGGGATGTAGATGAAAGATGTCAAAGCAACAGGAACTAGTTCTGCTGTACCGGCATTTTTACAATCCCTAAAAAGAACCTTTCTTTTCCTCCTTTGCCTCAAAGTCTCGAGCCACGCAGACTTCCGGCCTGAAAGTGACCACCCTCTTCATTGTGAGCACCCGTACGCATGGCTCCTCGTCAAAACGATCACTGGCCTCACCCCGTGCCGTCTCACAACGGCGCCCACAGGCTTCTGGCCTCCCCTTGTGTTGGAATAAACCTCGAGGACAGATATATACTTTCTTGGTTCCCCACGAGGGATAGTAATCTATCGTCGTACCAGCAGGTTCTACCGAGTGTTCGTGCCAATGAGAGGGGTCACCTTCGTGTTGTTCTGCTGTATTTGCCACTTGCACAGCTTCAAGATAACGTTTCTTCTCGAGCCAGTCCTGAAGACGGGGTATTTGGAAGTATCGCGCTTCCTCAAGCAGTGCAAGATAGAGATAATAGTCGTGACCCTTTGCTGCATCAAAAAATAAGGGGAATACGCCCCGGCGAAGATATCGTATAACATGTTCAAAAAGGACGGGATCGGCGTCGATAAAGTATGAACCATCCTCTAAAGTATTATCCCACCGTCCGGAAAGAAGCGACGCAAAGAACGCGCTCTCTTCCGTCAACGTCTCTTTTGTTGTAGTGAATCGGCGCTCCCCAACCTGGAGACGGATCGGTACATCGGCTGCGAGCGCTAGGCGCTGGGCTAATGGCCTAATGGGCTCCTGTGTTTCGCCGGGATCAGACATATCAGCCATGATGAGCAGAGGCCTGCAATGATTTCTCAGGAGCTGAGGTTAACGAAGTGGAGTGTGCGATGTTCATTTCCTCTCAGATCCTAGCGGTAAATGGACTCAAAGGAATCAGTGCTTGGCATGCGTCATTTGCCGATAATTATCACCTCACGATACTGCATCCTGTTCGGCATATTGCATATCCGGTGCCACTATGTCCATGCGCTACGAGGAAAAGAGAAGCCTATACTAACTGACGCTCGCCAATCGAGTTGGTTGACACATGACCAGCAGATATCCGTGGTGTACCCTTATCTGTTTGCAGTGGCTGCCATAGTTGGCTCCATCTCCCAAGTGAACGGAGGGTTAAGTCTAACCTTAAGTAACCCTACCCATAATATCCCAATCAAGACAGAAAATGTGTCCATTTCAACCCTTCTATACCGTCCACGAAGCTGCTAACAGTCGGACCCATAAAGGCAGCAAGAGAACACGGATGACTTGAACAAGGACGTACCCAAGCATGGTTCCATGTCGGCAATTTGAAAGAGTTGTGCTAATCGCACATTAGTTTTTTAATAGGAGCTACACATTACTTTTTTACACCTGGCAACGCCCCGCCACCGTTTCAAACACCTCATAACACT
>QJNY01000728.1:0-30741 GCA_004155945.1 Monosporascus sp. mg162
TTTTTTTTGTGCAAATAACGTTCTTATTTTGTTACTTCGAGGTTACCTCAGCTAGCTCAGGCCTCGCTCGCTAGTTCTCCAATTTTTTTTTTCAAAGTTTTTCAATGTACTGCGCCAAGACGTTAGAAATTAACCAATCAAATGCCGTATTCCCATAACTAGCAAGCGAGGCCTGAGTTGGAGTTGTGCGAACAGGGGTTCCGTTCTCGGCGCTATTATCACAATCATTAACTTTCCTTTTATTGTTTTTAAAAAATTTAAAGATTTGAATAAGAAAAACGTGTTACGTAATTAATTTAAGCCCGTTAAGTATGAAACTGGATGTACGCGTTGGATATAAGCTAATATGCATATAGGAATTTTTTTAATCTTTTCGGGCGATAATTGCAGCCAATACGGCCACGTTTAGCCCTGGAAAATGTGTTGCACAAATCCGGGTCCTCTGGGCAGGACACCTGAAGGCAGGTGACAGGCCAGGACACCTGCAGACGGGTGACAGGTTAGGTAACCTGATCTATGTATTTAGCTCGTTATTGAGATTATTCTACGACATCTTTCTTTTAAGAATATCATCTTTATTTCCTATTAGAAAATCGTCTTATAAGTGGTAGCATTTTTTGCAACCGCTAACCATTATTATAAACCATATTTTAATTAATTTTCATTACCGCTTTATTTGTCTTAAATTACTGCAATTGTTTAATTAATTTTTGAATATTTTAAATAAATGGTTATACAGTTAAGGCGTTAGTATTAACGTTATCGATTTGAAAACCTTTAGGAATAAACCCAGCCTTTTGGAAAAGCCTTTTCTTTTTTATCAAGATTTAATTACGTCCAGTTTCCTTTATTAATAAATATTTA
This sequence comes from Monosporascus sp. mg162, assembly GCA_004155945.1. NCBI lineage: Eukaryota > Fungi > Ascomycota > Sordariomycetes > Xylariales > Monosporascus > Monosporascus sp. mg162. Next base: position 865 of record QJNY01000728.1, read on the forward strand.
TTTTCTTGTTGTTATCTTTAATGTTTTTTTATTATTATTATTATTTATGATTTATGTCGGAATCCTTTATTAAATATACCTATATTGCAGTTTTAAACTTTATTATTAATTACCCGGATTATTGCCGTATCCGTAAGTTTAACTTTAAAATTGTAGCTCGTATATACGAGCTATTTTTATCGTATTTAAAATTACTAGTTCCGGAGCTTTCGCGTTAAACGGCCAGGTTTAAAAGTATTACCCGTATAATTTATTTCGCAAACTGGATCGTAGATTACTAGTAATTCCTATAGGTATATAATATAATCCGTAAGCTTATATTCGCTTTGCAGGAAAAGGAACGCCGTTACGGTTAATCATTTTTCTTCCAGTAGAAAAAATTATACCACTTTATCCCGTAAAGTCCAGAAACGCCTGCAGCGCCGAAAAAGGCAATCCCAGGATTAACCCTTAATTCCCCGTTATCCTTTCCGTTACCTTTAAAAAATACATAGGATTCGCCGTGGAAAAACGTTGCGCTAAACGTTATTCGTAAGCTTAAGGTGCAAAAAGTAAATAATTATCTATACCTAAAGATATTTACGGAAGTAAGCTTTTTAGCTAGGATTTTAAATCGGGATCCCCAAAACGAACATTTCCAGGACGGATAGCAAACTTTATCGGTTACCCCGGACGAATTACTACCCCGGCCGCAAACTTTAAAAGCCGAAATGGCGAACCCTAAAAATAAACAAAACCCTGGAAATAAATAACCGTCCCAGGACGATTAAGGAAACTTACTTTAAACCATTTTCGACCATCTATTAATCCGTAAGCTCCTAACTACGGCTACGGGCGTTTTTCGCGCTTTTAGTAATAACCAGGCCCGTAAATCATCGACTTACGGATAGAAAATAGGCAGCATAGGATACTTAAACTTTTACTTGGATTTATTTTTTGGAGCAGGAAATTATGCTTAAGTGGGTGCCGACATACATTGGAAAAACGTTCATTTTTTCGTAAACGTTATTAAAGAACATGTATTTAACCCGGTTAAAAAGGAGATTATAGCTTGCGATTTTTTATAGCTACTTAAAGGATAGGCTTAGTTATAGTAGGCGGCGGAATTCAGCCCGGAGATCCGTCAAATAATGTTAAGTAACCTTAACCTTACCCTGTTTAAAATAATCGACCGGTTTAAGATAACGGAAGTAAAAGCTTTCCGAAGATTCGCCGCGGATAACTTTACTTTGGACCATATATATGCCGGTGTTTTTATCAGAACCTGGGCTACCGAATACATCAGATATTGCAAAGCTGCAAACATGGAGTTAATTTTTTAATAGATGTTCCATATTTACAACTTTATTTACCTACAGCTTTAGCAGCTTATCCTAAGACCCGAACAGGGTATGCGTTTCGACGACTACCTTTCGTATCTCGAAAAGAAAACCTAAGCTTACCGGAATGCTATGTTTATTACGCCGAAGGCCATAGTTCCCAAGCCCGTTTTATAAAACGTTTTTTATGTTACAATTAACCAGCGCCTGCTGGCGTATTAGCGCCCGGACGCTATAAATAAACTTATATTGCTAACCCCGAAAGTATATTTCGGAATAGAACAAGATTTCTTATATAATAATTAAGCCTTTGGTTATTATGGAAATAGGACTGGTTTTTAGTTACGAAATTAAAATAACAGGTAAGGACGACGTAATATATCGTTTTCTTAAGGGGGGTAAGAAAGACGAGATATATTTTACCGTTTTTATAATAACTTTAAAGGACGGGGACGTAACCGTTTTAATAATCGCTTTTTTAAAGAGGTAGACGTAAAGGAGGACGTTTCCGCGGCTGGAATGGACGTTCGTTCCGACGTTGGAATAAATGGATATTAACAAGACGAAATTAGCAGTTAACTTACTTCGAAGATAAGTAATTTATAGCGGTCGATAACCTTGACCGAGAAAACGTCGAGCAGCAACTTTAAATAAAGGGATATTATTTTTTAGAGGAAATCGAAGGAAAAAATAACGTTAATTTTTACGATAATTAGTATGTAGATAATGATGATAAGTCCGCTTACTTTATATTTTCCCTTATGGCTGTGACGTAAACGATTTTAAAAAAAAGACGAACGTGTTGCAAATGCGGATAGATATTCGAGTTACGGAACAAATGCATAAAATACGTTTACGACAATGTTTGTTATGCGAAGACGGACGAAGAACTTTATAACATAACCGAAACTGGCCAAACGAAGCAATAGAAGCGGCCGAGGCTTTCGCCATTAGTCGAGGACATGCCCGAGATAGACCCTAACGCTTCGATTTCCGAGAGCAAACCTAATTATATACGCTTAATACGGGCCAAGCCCAGATTTTTGTCGAAGCTACCCGTCCCCATAAGATATATCTATATAACGTTTCTTATTTTAGTTGCTTAAGGTACCATACGAACGACCGTCTATGGAAACTCCGGAGTTTTTAACGTCCTAGTCGATAGGAACTGGGTTAAGCAAAACTATCCTGGTCGATTTAAGATTTTCAATTAGACCATAACGGTTAATGGCATTAATAAACCCGTGACTTTAACAGAAAAAGCCGAATTCGAAATTTTAGTTCCGGCCTAAATCGAAAACGAAAAGGTTTACCTTTTACTACCCGTTATAGCATGGGTTAAAAATAACTTAAGACCTAATTTGTTATTCGGGAATAGCTGGCTTAATAAAAACGGAACGATTATTAACTATTCCCGGAAACGGATGCAGTTGGCGTCCTGCAAAAATGCCTCTATATTAATCGAAGTGGTAAAAAAAGCGACCCCTATCTGTAGACGTATCGTCGCGAAATGCAATACGATCGTTCCCCCTAATACGATAACGACGGTCCCTGCTAAATACGCCGACTTCGTATCCTACGACGACGTGGGTTATTAAAGGAATTATATATTTATACCTTTATATTCCGGGGCTTTAAATATTGTAATAAACGCGGACGTATCTAAGATAGTAGCATTTGTTAATTTTTCCGATAACCTAATATTAATTAAAAGGAATACGAAATTTGGTATAATTGCCGATTGCGAGGATAATGGTTATTTCGTTACAAATTGGACGAAAGCGATAGTAGCGTAAGCTAGTTAAGTATATAAGGAAAAAATTATGCAAGCTTTTATAATTTACGAAATGGAGGTTATAAACGAATTAATCCAAGCCTTAACCTTAAAGATGGTTATAATAGAAAATATATGGACGGCTATATACGGTAATAATATATGCTTAAACTTTTATTTCGGAAAAAAGGATAGGGATAAATCCGTTTAAGGTTTTACAAAATTATTAAATAAACCAGAAATACAGACGAAGAACGGAGTTATAATGGCTGCGACTAAAGCTATTTTCGCTAAAAAGATTAAAAACATTTTCGAAAAGTACGACGTATAGCGAAATAAGGGCATAATAAATATGCCGGATTAGGACAAAATAAGGATAAATTTGGTCGAAGGTTAGCAGAAATAACGTATCCGTATAAAACATTACCGATTCGGAATAAAGGATTAGGAATACCTGGATAAAACTTTTAATAAAATACATAAAAAAGGACGATTAAATTGGATAAAAAAACCCATACTTTTCGGATATTCGGTTTTCGTCGTTTGGAAAATGGTGGACGGCAAAAAGAAAGGCCGAGTGGTGGTAGACCTAAAGGCGTTAAACGATATAGCGACCCCGGATATTTATTTAATGTTAAGCCAGGACGATATTCTTTTATATATTCGAAGAAAAAAGGTTATTTCGGTCCTGGATATTACGGCATTTTTTTATCAGTTGCTTATTTATCCCAAGTATCGGAACCGTATGGTAGTTATATTACTACGCGGGTTCGAAGTTTTTAATGTTGTTTTTATGGGCTTTAGAAATAGCCCGGTATACGTATAGCGGTTTATGGACCAACGTTTTTAACCGTATAAGGATTTCGCCCGCGCATATATCGACGACATAGTTATTTTCAGCGATATAAAGGAAGATTATATCCGTTACTTAGATGTTATCTTAGGTATGTTCGCCAAAATCGGCCTGGCGTTAAATTTTACGAAGTTATTTTGTGGATATTCGTCTATTTGTTTTCTTAAATTTAAGGTCGACGGTTTGGGGATATCCGTTACGTAGGATAGGACGGAAGCCATTAGGAAACTTAAGTTTTTTACTTTATTATACGACCTCGAGATATACCTCGGCATGATAATATAGCTCCGGAAGTACGTCCCGTGGTATTAACAGAAGGCGGAACTTTTCCAGAAACGAAAAACGGATATGCTGGTAGCCGGACGTTAGATAGGCGATTTGCTTAAGGTTAATACAACATTACGGCGAAAATGGATAGTATTACGGATATAAAAGCTTATTCCCGAGGAAAAGAAAAGTTTTAGATTGATTTAAGATGCGCTAAGTAACGGAAGATACTTCGTATATTGGAACCTATACTGCTAAACCTTCCTTAAAATAGATACGTTGCGAAAATGCGGTTTTACGGCTATAGTTTTTTACTTTAAAATCCCTTAAGATAAAGGATTTATATTCCTGGATGACGTAAAGGTTATAATATACTTAAGTAAGGTCGTTATTAAGACGGAAAAAAAATACGAAGTAACCGAATTTAAAGTGGCATATTTAGTTTAGGTATGCAAATAGTTACGACCTTAGTTTTAATCTTGCAGAAAGGACGTTATAATATTTACGGATTATAAGGCGACGCGAGAAGTTATTAACCAAAAAAATTTATATTCCGTAAATATCGTTAAAATAAACTTACGTTTAATAATAACGTTAGCATATCTTAAATAATTTAAATTAAACGTTAAGTATATTTCTAATAAAGTAAATCTTGTTTTTAACGCGTTATCCAGGCTTTTTACATACCAAGATAAAAAGGATTAACGAAAGGCAAATAATTCGACAAAAAGCGAGCTCGACGATATCGCGGATAACTTCGGGTACATCATAACGGAAATCGGCATAAACCTTAAATATAAGGCCAAAATCATCGCAGGATATATATCGGACCCGCGCATAGTCCGTATCGTCGAGAGGCTTCGGTCGGAACATAACGATATTAAACAAAAGCTTTTACGAAGGATTAAAAGGTTTACAAAAGTCCAGCGTAAATTGCTTAAGGACCGCCTAAAGTATATAAAAAACATTAATAAATTTTAAAGGAAAAAATTCCGATTCGTTTTAAAGGACGGATTACTTTATAATATCTTATTTAAAGGCTAGCAAAGATTCGTAATACCGGATAACTATTATAAAAACTTTTTCGAAATAATTTACGACCAAAAACATTATTTCGGACCCGCGCGGATAATCCGCAAACTCGAAAAAGTTAATATTTATAATTTTACTAGGAAGTTTTTTAACTATATTAAATATTACCCTTAATATATTTAAAATAAAACGGACAAATCTAAAATACCTGGGTTATTGCGTCCAATTAAAGCAAAACCGATATTTTACCATATAATATCTTAGAACTTTATCGTTAGATTGCCGGAAATATTTAACGCAAATACGTTTTAAAATATGCCCGGTTATTAAACGTACGACTTTATTTTTACGATTACGTACAAATTTAACAAGAAAATTATATTTATTCCCGGATATACGAAATATACGGCAAAGAAATAAGCATTAATCATATTACGCATACTTATTCTTTACGACTAAGGCATCTTACGAAAAGTTATTTTAAACCGAAACCCGAAGTTCCTGTCCGAATTTTAGCAAACGCTTTTTTCCCGCCTTAGGACGAAGCTAAATTTTACGACGGCGTATTATGCCTAGGCAAACGGTTAAAATAAAAGGAAAAATCAGGACGTCGAAATAATTATAAAATATTATGTTATAACTTTAAACGACCCTTAAATAAACTTAATACCGATACTGCAACATAATCTTAATAACGCGAAATTTGCTATATTAAATCAATTTCCTAACGAAATTATTTTCGGATTTAAGCCGGCGTCAGCGATATTTTCCTTCGAAATCCCGTAAATAGCAATAAACTTTAAAATTATAAAGAACCTATACCAAAAAAAGGTATAAATAACAATCGATTTCGCGTTAACGGACGCCAAACTAAAATACGACTTTAAACATACGTTATTTTAATTTAACGTCGGGGATAAAATTTACTTACGTTTATATTACGGCTATTACTTGCCAAAAAAGCCGCCCTATAAATAGTTATAATAATAAGTAAAGCCCTTAACAGTTATCAAACGAATCGGAAACCTTACGTACGAACTTAATTTCCCCCGACATTAAAAAGTACATAAAACGGTATCCGTGGTACAGCTATATAAAACTCCGAAAAGCTACGATTAGTTTTACAGAAAACGTCCTAAATTAAAACGAATATACGTAAAAAAAAATAACGAAAAATAAAAATCTTATAAAATTAAAAAGTTACTTTAAAAACGAATAAACCATTAAAAGCAAAAACCGATATTTAAATACCTCGTTAAGTAAAAGGATTATAACGCTAAATGGAACTAATAATACTTACGGAAAGTTTTTATGCAAAATGCAACAAAATTCGTATATGGATATAATAAAAAATACAAATTTACGTTAATAAAGCTTAAAGCTAAAGCATTTAAACAATCGGAAGTTTCCCTAAATAATACGATAAAAAATACGTTATAGGATTAGAAAATAATTAATATTATTCCTAAAACAAATATCGAGGTATAGCTATTATCTAAGCCTTTTAATTAACCTATAACAAAAAAGGGTAATTATTAAGATTAGACCTTGTCGGCGGTTTAACCTTACTTTTTTATAACATATTTGCCCTTACGATTATTTATTACTTATTCCGGTTTTTTATTATTGCAATTATTATTTCCAATTAACGTTTTCGACTTAGTATTAATATCCTTTTGTTTTTAACCCGTTTTTATCTTTTACTTTTTATATTTTATTTTCTAGATTCGGATATCTTAAAAAACGCAAAACGGATTTCGCGTAAACCGTGCTTACCGTCGCTTACGTCGCATTTATAACATATTTTATTTATAGCAAACTTTCCGGACTATCTATTAACATAGGCAAATTACGAAATATGGACGATAAAAGTTTTCCTTAGGATAATTTCGATTACGGAGGAAACGGCGTCGTTACCGAACCCGAAAAAGCTAGACGGGCGAAGGCCGTCGGAAAAAAATAACGCAAATTTACCAATATTCCGAATATGGATATTATAATAAAACCGGGTTAAAAGGATAACAAATATAAGAAGATTAGTTCCGCCGACAGTATAATAATAAGGAACGTTACGACATTAAATAATTAAATAAGGTTGTTTATTTACTATTACCTTTTTTTCCAAGAAGTTTTATTTTACGATATTTTTAAAGCAGCCGCTAAAATTAAACCAAAGCAGTAACTTATTAATATAACGTTTTAAATAAAAGTTAGGATTATTTTCGAAAGGGTAATTAAGGAAAAATACGACTTAGGTTAAGCAAACGACGTAAAACCTAAACATTTTTTGTTAGATTAGGCTAATTTAAAAATATTCCGTATTTACGGAAACTTAGGATACGGATTTAGTATTTAGCTAACGACGTTATCCTAAAGATTACGTTAGGCAGGTATAAATTGGATTATGGTTTCCCTAAATAAGCGTATTATTCCAGGATACTGGAAGCGATATTATAACGAAAATAACATTAAGTACAAGCAGGTTATCGACGTTAAGAAGAAAAACCGAAATACCTAACTGGAAGCTTAATAATTAACTGTATTTACGTTAAATAATAAGGGGAAAGAAAAGGACGTTATACCTGCTACGTTTTCTGCTTATAACGCATTTAAGGTAGTTAACGACGCCGTCGCCGCCATCTTGAAAAAGAGAAATAAACTGTAATCGTAATTGGACGGGGATATCGGCTTTTAGGCCAAAGAACGATATAATTTCGAAGGTTATAATAATAACGACTTTCCGAATACGGTAATAATTATACTTAAGAATAACGTAATAACTTTGATAAACCTTATTAATAAACAATTCGAATACGATGAAAATTACGCAAGTTTTAAAATTTAATTAATTAAATAAGATACTTTATTCGGAAAAGATTTCGAATTTAAAGTTATTACGTTTATTAATTAATATAAACCGGTTGTAAGATTTATAACTTAAGTTAACCTTAATATTTAATTGTTCGATTATATTAAGGATACCGACTTTTTTACAGTTTTTGATACGACCCTTAACGGATACGCGAATAATTTTTAAATTAAATACGGACGTTTTAAGGCCGAAATAAAAGCTTTATTTATTATGGTTAAATAATAACAGGATAAAATTTAACGATCTTATATACAAAGTTAGGAACTAAAAAAGCTTTAAACTAAATTGGTTTAGGACCTTATAAAAACCAGATAAACGGTAAAAACTATGTAAAACATATTTATAGCGATTTCCCTATAACAAGGTATAACGTATGTACCTAAATAATCGTTCGACCAGAAAGTATCCGAAATTGCATTTTCAGAAAATCCGGTAACGTTTAATCCTTTTGAAATTACCTAAATGCGGAGATGGGAAAGCGAAGGTGATATAATATAAGATAATATCCAAGCTTGCAGATTACTTTTTGGATTATAACGGGAACGAAACCCTTTACGACTTTTCCTTTCCTTACGGGAGTTATAGAAAAATTACGTTTAGTCCAACCTTTAAAGCGAAAAGGATATGGGGTTACTGCTGCAAAAATAAATCAAACGGGATATATAGAATAAGGAAAGGCTTAAGTTACCGCTATAGGAAGAGATGTTTCCTTAAGGTTCCATCCTGGCGAAACGAAAAAAACCATTTATTTGGAATTAAGATACGACCTTTTAATAGGGAACGAGATGCGACCTTTAATTAGGATAAAAGTTAACTAGGAACGATAGCTGGGACAGGAACATAAAAGAACGGGACGTTTTTTCTTTGCCCAAGGGGCACTTGTTGCACAAATCCGGGTCCTTTAAGCAGGATACCTAAAGGCAGGTAACAGGCCAGGACACCTGCAGACGGGTGACAGGTCAGGTGACCTGATCTATGTATTTAGCTCGCTACTGAGATTGTCCTACGACATCTCTCTCTTAAGAATATCATCTTTATTTCCCATCAGAAAATCGTCTCACAAAATGGGCGCCCGCAACGCCTTCATCACTACGACGCAACAACTACCGGTCGTACCATAGTACACCAAGCTTCTTTAGTATATTCTGTATGGGGAAAGTCCGTATGTCAATTTTTTCGACCGTACGGGTTATAGTTGTTGCGTCGCAGCCATAAAAAGGTTAAGGTTAATTAAGTCCGGAACGCCCTCTTTGTTACAACGCAACAACCACCGGTTGCAACATTCTGCCATAAACTTTCCAAGGGTAATTCAGTATGGAAGAAACCCGTATAGCTATTTTCTTGGCCGTACGGGTTATGGTTGCTGCGTTACAGCTATAAAAGAGTTGGGGTCAGTTAAGCCCGAAACGTTCTTATGGCTGCGACGCAATAACCATAAATCGTACGGCCAAAAAAATAACAGGACGGGCTTTTCCCACACTAAGTTACCATTGGAAGGCCCACAGCGAAATGTTGCACGCGGTAATTGCGTTGTCGCAGCCATAAGAAGGTTAGGGTCAATTAAATCCGGAACGCCTTCCTTGCTGCGACGTAACAACTACCGGTTACAACATTCTGCCATGGACCTTCTAAGGGTAATTCAGTATGGGAGAAGCCCGTACAGCTATTCTTTTGGCCGTACGGGTTATGGTTATTGCGTTGCAGCTATGAGGGCGTTCCGGATGGAAGGTTTGCCCAGAACGGAAATTTTGATTTATTTCTTTGATATTTCCACCAAATTAGTACCGACCGGAAAGCTATATAGATAGTTAGAAAGCTTTCTCAAACTGTACATAACCATATTTGTATTATTTTATATTAAAATTTTTATTGTTATATTTACAAATTGTTAAAAAAAGGTTTCCGAAAATTATATAGAACTGCTCAAAACGGAGCCAAAAAATTACAACTTACCATCAGGTCCTATTTTTAAAGTCTTATTATTTCTGTAAATACTTTTTTAATTAGAGTAACGCAATATCTAAAGTTATTATTTTTTTCAAAGCCTTAACTGTAGCTACGCCGTAAATGGAATACCAACCTTAAAAATAAAGCCTAACTTTAATAAAGTAACTTTACGGATATTTTTAAAAGTTTTTGCGGGCGAAAAAATAACACCGCCGGAAATAAACGAAAAAAAATATTAATTTAAGCATAATTAAAAAAATTTTAATGCGGAAAAAACTTTATTAAAATCGAATAAAACAAAGCTAACTTTGGTAAACCTAAATTTAATATTATTAAACGTTATAAAAGCTTTTAAAGTATCGTAAAAGCCGGCAATAAATTATTTTTGGTAATATAAATATAATAACGTTAACGTTCCACACCACCGAGCGAGACACACCACCGACCGAGACACTTTTTGGCACTTCCCACCTATGCACCCAAATAACTCAACCACAACACCTCAAATCAACTCAAATCAATTAAATACTTCTTTGCTAACTGTATCTACAGCTTTTCGACGAGTGCACGCATTATATCAAGGCTTGTTGCGGACGCCATGTTGCCATTTTCTCCTCCTAACCCGCCCGCGACCGATTAACCTTTTACGCGCCCAAGCCAATATTGCGCCCAATTCGCCAGAATTAAAGCCGACCGACAAGAAAACGATTGTCAGCCCAATCTTTAACTTATATACCGGCGTATTTCCTGTCCGGCCTCGATCGTTGAAGATATACGCTGCAAAATAAGTCGGGAAACGCGTTGTAAGACGTATTGGAAGGCGCGTTGGGGAACATGTTGGGGGATCCGTACGGGGCGTCTCGGGCAGGTTTCGCGGGGCGTCTCGCGGGGCGTATGGCAGGGCGTGTCGGGCTTGATTCCGCAACAACTCGAAACTTATGCAATTATACGATTAAAACAAACGTTTCCCAGGAAGATGAATACTTGTTCCATAAGATAAATAAGTTCTTTTAGCCAGCAGAAAGGCTGTAGCAAAGAATTACTGTTAACAGCTGCTATAGTTAGTTAGTTACGGGCGGATTGGCAGGAAGGAATGGCAATATAGCGTCCGTAATAAACATTGATATAATGCGTGCACTTGTCTAGAAGCTGTAGAGGCAGTTAGCAAAGAAGCATTCGATTAATTTGAATTGATTTGAGGTATTGTGGTTCGGTTATTTGGGTGCATAGTTGGGAGCTGCCAAAAAGTGTCTCGCTCGGTGGTGTGACGGCTATGGGCTTAACCAACTATTAAACCTAATCGCACGGTTTATATTAGCAGTAGTGTCGTAGGAATTTAAGCAATAAAGCGATAGTTACGTCTGGTAATAGCAGATATAAATCTGGGTAACTAATTATTATTACAAGCTGAAGCTATCTAAACTACGAGGACAGCAATCGTATATATTTTCAGCCATCTCGGACGGATTAAGATGGATTAAAACATCTATCCAAATCCTCCACCATGGATTAAGATGGATTAAAACATTTATCCAAATTTTTTACCATGGATTAAGATGGATTAAAACATCTATTTAAATCTATGTCACGTAATCCAGTAAAAATGGAGCAACTATTTCTAAAAGCCAAGATTTGCCCAGGTCGTAATACGACTTCCCCCTTCTTCAAATCTTTGCCCTTAAAGATTTTTCCGGTAAGTTTCTTTTACCATGTCAGGTTGCCTAGCTAACCGTAAACCGCGCAATCGTCCAAACCAAAAAGAAAGCAACGTTTCCCTTGCCGCTCACATTCATATTTTTGGTTTTGAAGTAATACCGTACACGCCTTGTTTCAAAAATGGCTCCATTTATAAAATGATCGAAGATCTCCGCCGCTGTGAAAAATGTATCCGTCACCCCGGCCGCCGTTGTGACGGGTCCGGTATTCCTCTGTTTTTTTTGGACAACGTCGGTCGTAAAAAGGAACGTTTCGACCGCGCATAACAGGCCGCCAAGGATCTGTTGGTTAAGGCGTAACAAGACATGCAGAACGTTTCTGCCAAAATGACCGAAGCTATATTCCGTTTGGACCGTTTGGAAAAATAGTAATGCTTGCTTCGGGAAAAGGCGTTTGATTTAATTCGTCGTAAGGTAGCTTTATTGGAAGAATTGGAAGCGTATGAACGTTTTGAAAAAGAGCAGCGTTAATTATCCGCCGCCATTAATATAATTAATAGGGAAAATTTCCTTTCCTTGTACGACCTTTCTTGTCCCGATTTTGATTTTGGTGCCGTCGACGTTGGTGAAAGTTCGTTAAAAGGCGTTAGGTATTTATAAGATTTTTTGCGGGTTCCTAGGTGTTTTCGGAGTTTAGGTAATCTTTCCACTTAATTAAATATTAGGTAAATCCTTTTTCTTTTCGTATATTTAGTATTTTTTCTGCCTCGTACTTAGGTAACTTTTTTTTTGCTTCGTTTTCTTATCCCGTATAAACTTTAATCGTATCGGCTGCTGATTTTAATAAAGAAATATAAAAAATTGGATGGAGCTTAACCTTTATTGGCAGCTCCAATTCATAGTTGTTTTTTGAGATTTTCTTAATGATTTTGTATGGACCGATATACTTAAAGTCGAGTTTTTTGTTTGGTTTTTTGGTTTAAATGTTTTTGGTAGCTAGGTAAACCATCTTTCCTTTCGAAAAAGTTGGTTCTTTTAACCTTTTTTAGTTATAATATTTGCTTATTTAGTTACGTACGAATTCGAATTCGGACTTTATTTTTGCGTACAACTATTTTAACTGTTCCGATATAAGAATTGCTTTGACGTTGGCTGGTCCATCCTTTTATAAATCTCGATAAACTTTAGGTATAAATCTAAAATTGGCAATTACTGGTATCGTTTTAATGCTTTCGTAATAACTAATGTTGTAAGCTAGCTGTACGATTAGTAACTTTTTAACCCAGTTATTTTGTTCGTAATTAATATAGTATCGTAAGTACGTTTTTAACGTTTAGTTAATTCTTTTTGTTTATTTACTTATTTAAAGTTTAAATACGCTGGATAATTTGTAATTTAATCCAAATTAGGCTATCAAATTTTGCCAAAATTTCGAAGTAAAAGTAATGCCTTTATTTAACATTATTTCCGTTAAAAATCCGTAAACGTTAAAAATATATCTAAGGAAAATATACGCAAATTGCTTTATATTAATGTTTTCGTTATAAGGTAAAAAGTAAGAAAATTTTGTAAATCGATTTACGATTACGAAAATGTTATCGTAATATATTCCTATAACCGGGTCCTTCGATAAAGGAAGTTTAGTAATAAAATTAAACGTAATTAAATTTTATAGTTGCTTAACAACTAGTAATAATTGCAATTCTCTGTAAGGCTTATGTCGTCGTGCTTTTGCTTTATCGCAAATGTAGCATTACCGTATTACTTTCTGTACCGTAGCTTTCATTTTGGGAAAGTAATATGTTCGTTATAATCGTTTTAAAGTTTTGTAAATTTTTAGATATCCATGTAGCCGGTATTTATATATTTTTCGTATTAAATCTTTTTATAAGTTTTCGGGTACCTGTATTTTATCTGTTTAATATTCCGCCGGTTAACTAATATTATACTGTTAAATACGTTAATATAAGTCAGCTAGTATCGCTCGTATAGCAGCAATTCGCCGTTGTTTCAGATATTTTTCGGGTATAACGTCGAAGATTATCTATTATACCTTAACCCTAGGTTTTTCCAAATCAAGTTGTCTGCTAAATACGTTTGCTTTACCGTTTTCTAAGCCCTTGCGATAAATAATAACGTAATCGAACTTAAAAAGGCTTTCTACGTAACGCAATTATCTTTCGACAAGTTCTCGTATCGTAGAAAAATGTATAATGTTCTTATAATCCGTATACATTTTAATTTAGTACATATTGCTTTTAAAGTAATATCTAAATTCCTTAAAAGCGTTGATAATAACTAGGAACTCCTTATCGTAAATGGAATAATTTAATTTAGCTTTATGTAACTTATAAAAATAAAACGCGATAAAGTAAAATCTTCCTTAATCGTCTCGGTATCCAACCACAGCTCCTAAGGCATAATCCGAAACATCGGTTTCTAGCTCAACTAGTCGCTTTAGGTCATACATAATCAATACTAGTTCACTGGTAAAAGCGTCCTGCAATACCCGTAAAACCTAATAAACATATTTTTCGTATCCTTCTTCTGTTTCTAAATAAACAAGAATATCGTCGAGATAGCAAACGACAAAAATGTCCAGGTATTCTCGTAACATATAATTCATCATTCGTTAAAAAATTGCTAAAGCGTTAGTTAATCCCATAAAGGTAACTAAATATTCGTACAAGCCGTATTTCGTTTTAAAGGCTATTTTCTATTTATGTCCTTCTTTAATCCGTACCATGTTATAGCCATCTTAAAGGTCGATAACTATGAACCATTTTGCTCCATGCAGGCGATCTTTCATTTCAGTAATTAATGGTAGTAACGTTTTATCCTTAACCGTGATATCGTTTAGTTATCGATAATCTACCACTAGCCGAAACTTTCCCCCTTTTTTCGGTACGAAGAATATAAGGTATCCGGCTAATAACTTAAAACGTCGAATCCATCCTTTTTAAAGCTTATCCTTTAAGTAATCGCGGAATACATATAATTCGGCATGGTTCAGGTTATAAATTAGATAAAAGGCGGTATTTTTGCCGTCCTTTAGGACTATTTTATAGTTTTATTCGCTATATTTTAATAACTTGGTATCAAGTTCTTTGTTAAACAACTTATCGTATTTATAATATTATGGAAATACCTTAACTATTTATTCCGGTAATTTTTCGGGCGGTTGTTCTAAATCGTTATTTATCTGCCTAAATTTTGCTTTAAGGTTAGCGATGATACGTCGTATTTTTCGGTTATGCCCTTTCTTTTTAATATATCGTATGTTCTTAAGTAATAAGGTTTCTATCGTATCCTTATACCTGTATTTGTTTATCTTATTTATCGAATGTTAAAATCTTTCGTCTTTTAGCCCTTTTATAAAAAATAGATCGTAATTTATTTTGCGAATTTTTTAATTAATAACCGGGTTATACTGTTTTAACCATAATAACCTTAAGATTATATCGTAATTTTCGATACCGATAACGTCGAAATTAATAATTTGTTTTTTTCCTTCGATAAAGGTCTTAAAGTAATTAATTTCGTAACGGACTGATTTATCGTCGTAACCGAACAATTAACCTTCGGCGTTTTCGGCTTCGTAAAGGTATTCCTTATTTTTCCATAGTAGCTATAGTTTATTAACTACTTTTGGGGCAATATAATTACCTTTCCATATTCCGTAATTTATAAATGTAATATATCGTTTATTTCTAATTCGTACTTCGACCGTAATAAGCTATTTTCGTATTGCTCTTATTGCGTTTAAAGCCCTTTTAAGGTGTTATTATTTACTTTCGTTCTTTTTACCAGCTTAAAAGCTCATTATAAGTAACTTAAATCTTTTAGGTTATTTTCGAATTATTAAATCCTTTTTCCAAATTTCTTATTTTCGTTTTGGATCTACTTTAACTATTTCTCTTATAAACGTAACGTTATTATCAAGTACTCCACTTAATTATAAAACGCTTTTTTAATAATGTACTTTAGTTCTGGGGTTTTCCAGCTTTCGTTTAAAAAAAACCGAATTTTTTTTTATATAATTACTCGTTCTTTTAAGTTTTTCGTATAGGCTAACTAAATTCCCAGGTCGGTAATTATTTTTTAGCAATACTTTTCTATCGTCCTTTATATCAGTTCTTTTTATGTTTAGTAATTATACCAGTTATAATAGTATTAAGGTTCCCCTATTAAGCAATATTTTCCTTTTAGCCAGCTCCTTACTGCTGCTAATATATCGATTTCTTCCATTATTATTACCTCGCAAATATAACGGTATTACCTTTAATTCCTTAAATCGCTTCTAGTTCGGTTATAAAAATCAAACCCTTATCGCTATATACGAATAATTCTTCGTACGATATATTCTTTTTCGTCCTCATATATCTTGTACTGCGGGCGTTTACAGTTAACCGCGGGGATTTTTCCGTATCGATTAGCTTCTCCGGGGTATAGCTCCTCTATTCACGTTTAATATTCTCGTAACTAGGTATAAACTTTAACTTAGTTGGTACGCTATTGTCGTTTCCTTTATGCACGGGTTATTAATCTATCTTCTATCAGTTCCGTTTATCCGTTATATTCTTTTATTTATTAGGCCACGGCGAGCTCGGTGCTTTCGGCTCTCCTAACCGTTACCTAGGATAACTTTTTCGCCTTTCGTATTCCTTATCGTACTTTAAGCGATAAAGGGTCGTCGCTGTTTTTAACTCGAACCATGTTAATTATTTTTCTATCGCTAGATTCCTTTTTATGTTAATTTTCGGGAACGGGAACCTAATATACTTTTCTCTAATTCTTACATTTTCGTACAATATGTCCGGGTTTGCCGCAATTATAGCAGGTAAATGTTTTCTTGTTTCTAGTTTGGATAACCCCCAATTCCATAGGTCCTAACTAGGTGCCATAGGAAATATTAGTTTATCGTAGTACTGAAATATTAGCGGGATATCGGGGCTTATTATCGTTACGCTTTTTAAAATACCGAATCCTTTAAGCGTATTATCTATCGTTAATCTTAACTGCTATCGCGATATAATCCACCAAATGCTAAGGTCGATCTTTCTTAAACAGTTTTTCCTAAATTTCCCTTTTAAAGCTATCGAAAAACCTAACTATTAATACCTTTTAATCCTAATCCAGCTTCGACGCCAACTGGATTAAGGTATTGCCATAGTTAAATGCTAACCCTTTTTAGTACAGGTCTTTAATCTGCATTTTTACCTTCATTTTTTCGTTTACCATTCCGAATACTTTCTTAAACGTCCTTTCAAACTCCTTATAATTACTGTAAATTCGTTAAACTGCTTCCGTTTGCTCCTCCGGTATTACAAAAGTATATTTTCGCAAAACGGGTTCGTACCACTTGGCCGCGTTGCCGGTGAACCGTCCCGCTACGAAACTAATTCGAACCGCATCAAGTACCAATGTAATAAGGAAATAACGGAAATACGCTCGATACTAGGTTAAGAATAATCGCAACTAAGTCGAAGTTCCGTCGAAAAGGTCGGGCTTAAGTAATTTAACAATTTATCCCGGTTCTTTCCTAGCGGCAATACCGTCCAGCCGCTCCTTAAGTTAAGCGTTTGTTTAATAAAGCTATCGCATTTATTCGAACATATCGTTTATTCGTCCAACAACCTTTTTTTAACTAAGGAGCTGTACAGCCTTTCCGCCTGCTGGCCCTTTTTCTATGTCGGGGCCGGCGGCCTGGGATGCCCTAGGTATACCCTACATTTGTTCATCGCCGGAGTTCCCTTCCGGGACGGCAAAAGGCTGTTGCTTAAGTTCGGGGCGCCGAAACATAGTATCGGGAATATTGCTCAAAATCTAACGGTACTACTAAACAAAAGCTTACAACGTATAACGGCTATAGGCTTAACCAACTATTAAACCTAATCGTACGGTTTATATTAGCAGTAATATCGTAAGAATCTAAGCAATAAAGCGATAATTACGTCTGGTAATAACAGATATAAATCTGGGTAACCAATTATTATTGCAAACTAAAGCTATCTAAACTACGAAGACAGCAATCGTATATATCTTCAGCCATTTCGGACGGATTAAGATAAATTAAAATATTTATCCAAATCTTCTACCATAAATTAAAATGGATTGAAACATCTATCCAAATCTTTCACCATGGATTAAAATAAATTAAAACATCCATTCAAATCCATGTCACGTAATCCAGTCAAAGTGGGGCAACTGTTTCTAAAAGCCAAGATTTGCCCAGGTCGTAACAGGTGGTGTAGGATGTTATATTAAATTTTCGATATATAAATAAATAAATACGTTTCAAAATAAATTGTTATAATTAAAATGTTTAATTTTGTTAATAAATCATCGGAAATTATAAAATATATTTCCGGTATAAATCTTAAAGTTATATAATTTATTTATTTAGCTTATAGGAATTCGTAATAATTTCTTTATATAACGGCTATAACTATATATTAAACCTAAATCGTATAGTTTATATTAACGGTAATATTGTAAAAGTTTAAACAATAAAACGATATTTACGTTTAATAAGAACAAATATAAATCTAAATATCCAAATTATAATTATAAACTAATACTATTTAAATTATAAAAAATAATAAACGTATATATTTTAATTTTACTAGAAAACGTTTAAACGATGTAAACTTTTAAACTCGTTAAACTTTTTAAACCTTTTTATAAGCTTAAAAAGTTTAAGATTTTTAAACTAATTACGTAATTAAAAAAGTATATCGAAGATATATTTTATATCTTCCGATAATTTACTAAAAAGTTAAACCTTTTAATTATAAGACGATTATTTTATTCTTAAAAGTTTTACCTTTAAAATTGATTTATTTATTATATTTATTTAATAAAAAGTTTTTCTTTTTACGTATTATTATTTTGTTATTTAACTATTATATACTGTTATAATAAGAATAAAACTCCGGTAAACGTAATAACGGTTTAATTTTATCGAAACGAATTAATTATTTTGGTTTTAATATATATTTATACGTTTTTTGTTCGCGCTACAAATCCG
This sequence comes from Monosporascus sp. mg162, assembly GCA_004155945.1. Classification (NCBI taxonomy): domain Eukaryota; kingdom Fungi; phylum Ascomycota; class Sordariomycetes; order Xylariales; genus Monosporascus; species Monosporascus sp. mg162. The sequence goes on from QJNY01000728.1 coordinate 19,614, forward strand.
AATAAAAGGTTTTTAAAATATATTCCTATTCCGGGAACTATTTTCGTTAAACATAACAATTTGTAAAATTTATATAGTCCTTTTATTTCTAAATACTAACGGTTTTTAAACGGGGAAGAGTTACTAAAACGTAAAAAGAAATAAGCGCGAAAAAGTTTGTATTTTGCCGTAAACAGGATTAATCGTTTTTAAAAATTACGTAAAGGTTTATGCCGTCGCGGAATCGAAGTATTTTGTCGGGATATATAAGGTACGAAAGCAAAAAAAAAGTTTAAACGTTTAAAAAAAACGTAACAGTAATTAAAAACCAAAATAACCGTATTCGCGTAAACCGTTTTTTTTTCTAATTAGTTTATTATCGAAGCAAATAACTAAACGTCGTTAAACGAAATAAATTAAAATATCTTTAATATTAGCAGTTCCAGTATTATTAATAAAAATCTCGTTAAAAACGTTTAGACGTTTATAAAGGTTTTTAGAAGTTTTTAAATATTTTCGGAATTTGGGTAATATTTTTAATTAACTAAGTATTAAGAAATTTTTTGTTTTTATATTCATTTTACTTTTATTTTTATTAATATTTAATGTTTAATATTTAATTTTTAAATTTTTGATTTTATTTTCTAAATCTTTAAATTTTTAAATTTTTAATTTAATTTAACTTATCAGATAAGCGAGCTACGCGGACAAGCGAGCTGCGCGGTTCTTGGCACCTCGCAACAACAAATTTAAATAACTTAACCATAACATATCGAATTAATTCCAATTAATCGAATACCTTTTTGCTAACTGTCTTTACAGCTTCTTTCCAAGTGTACGTATTATATCAAGGCTTGTTACGGACGTTACGTTGCCATTCCTGCCTCCCAACCTATATACGACCGACTACCTTTAACAGTTATTGGCAGCAATTCTTTACCACGACCTTTCTACCGGCCAAAAGAACTTGTTTATCAGATGTAGCAAGTATTCAGCTTTTTGAGAAACGTTTATTTTAATCATTTAACTGCGTAGGTATCGAGTTGTTGCCAAATCAAGCCCGACACACCCTGCTATACGCCCTGCTACACGCCCTACTATACGCCCTGCCACACGCCCCGCCACACCGACGGGCCCCACGACGCGCCCTATAGCGCGCCTTCCAACACGTCCTATAACACGTACTCCGGCGTATATCTTTAACGTATTAAAGCCGGACAACAAACGCTCGCGTATTTGAGTTAAGGATTCGGTCGAGAATAGTTATCTAGTCGGTCGGCTTTGGCTCGTACGAAATGGGGTTAATACTAACTTGGACGCGTTGGGAGGTGGTCGGTTGCGGGCGGGTTGGAAGGAATAAATGGTAACATAGCGTCCGCAACAAGCCTTGATATAATGCGTACACTTGTCCAAAAGCTGTAGAGATAGTTAGCAAAGAAGTATTCGATTGATTGGAATCAATTCGATGTGTTGTGGTTGAGTTATTTGAATTTGTTATTGCGAGGTGCCAAGAACCGCGCAGCTCGCTTGTCCGCGCAGCTCGCTTATCTGATACGTTATTTATTTCTTAAATTCTTTTTTTTTTTTTTTTTTTTTTTTTTAATTTTTTTTTTTTTTTTTTTTTTTTATGTATGTCAGATATTTCTTCTATTTTGTGATTTGGTACATTTTTTAAACCATTTTCGTTTTATTTTATATTAACTTTTATTATAACTATATATATAATTTATAAAACGATTATAATAAACGCATTTATATATAACAACGTTATGCAATTTCCGTTTCCACCAAACCCGGACGAAATTGCAAAATAGTACACAACTTTATTCGTTTTCTTTATTATACTAAAGTATTTCGGTAAAGTTAATAAATAAACAAATACGAATTATTAGATAATAAGCTTTTAAAACCGCGAAACAAACATCCTTTATATCATAAATTTAATTAGCGCTTTTTTTTAAAAGCCCTTATAAATCGGGCTGTTTAACGTTTCCGGGCATCTCTAATCGACAACAACTTACATAATATAGATAATACCAAAGATATAGCAATCTTATAGTCCCGATAAGGAAAATAAAACTGTAATATATCGTATGGTATATACTGTATAAACGTTATCTTTATGATATTAAACGAAGGGAAATTCCGCAACCATAAGCAGTTAGCTAGCAATCAAATAACTATGTATAATAACTGGATGCTTAGGTATCGAGAAATATTAAGTGCTAATAGCGAGGACTTTGGTAACTACCTACCGTATCCGGATACATCCGCACTTATATAGAATTTCAATATAAGATTCCGAATTTTATCCGGAACCCGAACTAAACCGAAAAAAAAAAGCGCAGTATTAAACAACAGGAACTTTATACCTTTATACGCCAAACGGGTCGGAAAAAGAAGTTTTAAAAGCCGCAGTCGGAAAAATCGGTAAGCTTTATTTCCGAGTACCTAGCGTTAAAAGATATATCCGAAGGCCCGGAAAAAGCATCCGACGAAAGCGACTTATAATTACCGAAATCTTTATCGAAATAGCGACGAAATAAGTAACAAAAGCCCGCAGGTACTAATTAAAACCTTAAACCATTTACTGCGAAAATATTATAACTACCGAAATCTCTAGCAAAAGGGCGATAACGTACGCAGCTGGCCTTAAAAAAGGCTGGCCAAAAACCGGCTCCAAAGAATATCATTTACGGGCCTAAGAAAATAAGATTATAAAGCATAAGGGTTCCGGATTTATTACAAAATCGGGATCTTAAACATTTCGAATTGGTATTTAAAAAAAAAGCAGACGCCGGAATAACTGTACCTATAATAAAAACATAACTTTTCCAATAATAACGAAAAATTATTTACGTTATTTATTTACCCGCATATTCGATTGCTTATACTAACTAATCGACCCGAACTAAAATACCTTAAAGGTTAAAAAGGATAAAAACATTTTAAAAACTAATACGATAAGTTCGAGGAAAAAAACCGGAAGATAAATTCAAGAAAATCTAATTCGGCGATATAAATTAAAGGATGTAAGTTAAAAAAAAATAAGTTACTAATAACTGCAATAAATTACAGATAAAAACGTATAATATTAAAATTCGTTAATTTCTCCAATTTAAAAAGTTTGTTACATATCCGTAATAACGTATAATTAATCCAGATTAAGAAAAATAATATTTATGCAATATCTAACGATCTTAAAATTAATAAAATAAACGAATATAATAAATAAAACTTATATTAATAATTTCGTTCGTTTTATTTTGTTATTTTTTTACGTAATTAAATTCTTTTAGCATAAAAAAGATATTATTTCAGATTTTTAAGCGACATTAATATCTTATAAGGATTTGGGTAAGCTGGCGAAGTATACCTATAACGTTTCGTACTTTAACGAATTCAGAAATGCATTATCAAAAAGCGCAAAAAATTATAACGTCCGCCTTAACCTTTAATATACCTTTACCCACCAGCGACCTAGGCAAATACATAACGTTACAAAATCTAGCTAAAACTTATTCTAAAAAGCTGGAAATAATCCAATATTTTAATATTTTCTTAAATTATTAACCTTAACCGATATTACGTAAATATTTACATTTATCGTACCTTACGACCGTAACCCCGCTTCGAAACCGAATATGTTTTTCGTTATCCGACTTAATTAAAACCGGACGGATTTCGTTTCCTAATTTTCGACCTAATATCGCGATTATTACCATCGTCGGACAAGTACCGTTTGTTTTTAACGCGCAATTTTCCGATCTCGACAGCAACTAATACCTCGGCTCCATTTTCCGACATATTATTCGTAACGTCGGGCTGCGTATCGTTACCTTTTGGTAAGGCCGGCGATTCTGGTAACGTGTCAAATATGTTTTGGGAGGTTAAAGTGGCAAGGTAACCTGTGTATTAAACAGCAGTGGCAACAGTCTGAAACCTGGTTCTTCCCCTCTTTCCTGGAGCAATCTAAGAGAAACCACCCATATATATAGACCCCGCATCGGACTTTGGGCTAATCGCCGACCACTCGCACCAGGCTCTGGGCTAGTCGCCCCTAACACTTAATAAAGCCCACCTTCCCCTAGGGTTTTGCCCCCAAAACCCAACAGCCCCTTCCCCTATATTGCCTTGCAGCTGCCGTCGACCCAAGCAGTCCTCGTCGACCCAAGCAATCCTATCGACCCAAGCAATCCTGTCGACCTTAAATCTAAGTTATCTTACCAACCGACAATAACCCCAAATCCTAAAAAATCCTTCCTACCAAATTATTTCGTAGCCGCAGTCGACGACCCAAAACTTAAGTTATTTTGCAGTTACCGTTAACCCTTATGTTAAACTTTAAGCTTATCGTTAATAATATTTAATAAAATTTATTTTTTTTAAAATTTTATTTTTTTAATTTAATAATCTTTTAATATAAAATATTTCGTAGTTACCGTCGACGACTTTAAATTTAAATTGTTTAATAGCTACCGTCGACCTTAAACTTAAATATCGTATTAATTAAATAATTATTTAAATAATTTCGTAAAATTTATAATAATAACGATTTAATAATAATATTTTAAATAATTTATAAATTTATAATAATAATAATTTAATAACGATAATTTAACGATAACGTTTTAAATAATCCGTAAATTTATAATAATAACATTTTAACGGTAATATTTAACGGTAATATCCTAAAGCAATATTTTAAAAATAAGGTTTTAAATAATTTGTAAACTTATAACGGCAACGACCTAACGGCGATATCCCAACGGCAATATCCTAACGATAATACCTTAAGCAATTTTGCAGATTTACATCGGCGACGGCTTAACGGCAACGGCCTAACGGCAATGGCTTAACGGCAACGTTTTAAGCAATCCTGTAACTTCTTTAACGGCGATAACACAATAATAACAAACCTAAGTAATCTCGTCGACCTGCAACAATAACGGACCTAAGAAATCTCGTCGACCTGCAACAATAACAGACCTGAGAAATCTCGTCGACCTGCAACAATAACGGACCTAAGTAATCTCGTTAACCAGCAATAGAAACGGGGCCTAAGCAGTCTCGTCGACCTGCATCAATAACGGATCTAAGCAGTCTCGTCGACTTGCAACAATAACGGACCTAAGCAGTCTCGTCGACTTGCAACAGCAACGGACCTAAGCAAAATCATCGACCTGCAACAGCAACAGACCTAAGCAATCTCGCCGACCTGACAGTAACGACCTAACGGCAATATCCTAACAGTAACCTTTTAAGCGATTTTACAACTTCTTAAACGGCGATATCACAACGGCAATATCTTAACGGCGACGTGCTATTTAATAATAAAAATTTATCGGTCGGCCGGTTAATTAAGTTAATTAATCGATACGATATAATAATTAACAAAATAAAAAATAATAACGAAATAACAACTAAATAGCAACAAAATAGCAATAAAATAACGGAATAACAATTAAATAATAACGGAATAACAATAACTTAAGTTATTAATATAAAATTAAAGGAGTAACGACGATAATACGGTTCCTTGCCGGTTTGACCAAGATGGGAAGGTTTTAGTCTGTTAAATATGTTTTGGGAAGTTAAAGTGGCAAGGTAACCTATGTATTAAACAATAGTGGCAACAGTCTGAAACCTGGTTCTTCCCCTTTTTCCTGGAGCAATCTGGGAAAAACCACCCATATATATAGACCCCACATCGGATTTTGGGCTAATCGCCGACCACTCGCACCAGGCTCTGGGCTAGTCGCCCCTAACACCTGACATAACGATATAAAAGCAAACGAATTAAGCGAATATAAGTACGGTAACGAAAATAGGGTTAACATAATAGATATGTTAAAGAACGGTAGGTTCTGGGTCGACGTTACAAATAATGAAAACGTTGCAGATTCCTAATCAAAATTATCTAATATATCGCGAATTATGCGTACGGATATAGGCGTTGCGATTATTAAAGTTACAACTCCGAATTACGAAAGCATATAAACCGTATACCGGGTTAGTATTTAAACTGCTGGGATTGCCGTTAAGTTTTGAATTATTAATTCGAACCGAGCGGCTATATATAATGTACCTTAATCAGGATTATATACCGCTTACGGCAGCTTCGAAATTTTTTCCGATATCTGTCAAACTTATAACGCGGTAATCGTCCGTAACCTATATAAATCGGTCCGAAGTATGGAAATATGGCGCCGTTGCTTTAAATTAAGCGTATTCCGCCGTTTGCGAAAAGTTTTCCGTACTTTTTATAAAATAAAAAGTACGGCTTTTTTATAGATTAAATACAATATAGAAAAAAAGGGATCTTTTAAAACGTTTTAATATTGCCATTCACCGAACCCGGAAACCGCCTTAATTAATCCGACGGTACCTACTATTAAATAAGGACCTTTAACTTTGTTCGGTTTATTTAAAAACGTATTAAGTAAAAAGCATTCAAGTTCAGTAAAAATAAACGTTTATTTTATTCCTTTGCCGCCGAACGGAAACGATTACGTAAAAAACAATTTATTTATCTGTCGTTTATACTAAAATTCGATTATTTCCCAAGCATCCGCCTTTAATAAACCGGCTTTTAATTATTTCCACATAAATTTTTTCGGATTTAAAGGTTTTAATATATAAATAAAATTAAACGTACATAAATTACAACAAGGTTTAACCGGTATAAAGTTATTACAGTCCTTTTTTAACATAACAGCTTTTTTTTCAAATATGTTAATATTGCTTTACGTACGTATTCGCCGTTAAATAATGTACGCCAGTAAGGCCTTATTTTCGTCCTGTTCCGCAAATTAAGATAACTTAATTTAGGAAGTTTACGGATAACGCAAGTAATGTTTTAACTAACCGAAAAATAAGATTGGGATTCGACGACTGTTTCGTCCTAATCGGGATTATTTGCGATAAATAACCTATCGTTTTCTTTATTATCCGAATCCGTAATGTTAATTTCCATTACGACCTTTATGTTTTGATAGGTAATACGGTTTTTGGCTTACCGGGCCTGGGTTTTTTTTTTTTTTCAGCCATTTTCATAATAAACGGCTTAGTTTTATACTTATCGAATACCTAATAAGGTACAAATAATATAGTTTATTTATAATTAATTATGTTTAGTCGCTTATAATTATAAACCGCTTAATTAAATCGCTGCTATAAGTTCTTTATTGAAAAGCTTTTCGGTATTTCCCATTGCATTATTCGACCAATATCCGGGATATTTATACCTAATCTAAAAGTGACGGTAAATATTACGATACGGATAAAATTATTAGGTTTTTTTTAATTTATCGTATATACGAACTTAGTTTCCGTAAGGTACCTCGGAATTATAAAACTTAATAACTTTTTTTATAACTTTCGATAAATACCCCCGGTTTACTATAATTTTAATTAGGTAATTTTGGATATTTATAATTTTCGTTCGGTTATTAATATAAATAATGGTTTTAATAATAGCATGTAACTTATTAAGTTAAATTTAAGGGATATTAATTAATAATTCGGGTATATTAGTTAACAGGAAATCTATATACGTTTAATTCGAACGTTATCTTTAGATATAAAAAAGATAACAATATCGATTTCGGGGCGATTAATATTAAAATGCTGAACCTTTCCCTTATAGCTATATTTAGTTAAACCTTCGGCTTTATTAAAGCCTTTATATTTTGCAATTTTCTTTTTTGTATTACCGCTGGCGGTTACAGTATACGTAAATTAATATACGTAAGCAGGGAAAATAAAATATAAGTTACGGATATTAATATATTTAAGCCGGAAATTATTTTATTCCGATAATAGATATATTTCGTTAATAGCAATTAAGCTATATCGCCGTTCGAAAACAGGATTTAATATAACAGTTTGGAATTAATCGCTTAATAATTATTTAGGACCAAAAATGATATAATTATGCTGTTCGGCAGCTATACGTTCGAACATTTATAAATCGAGCTTTTTCGTTTTCGCGGATATTAAAATAAAAGCAGAATACGGTACTGTTAATATAAAAGTTTATTGTTTTTCGGCTAACTTAACTAACGGTACGACCTAAATAATAATCAAATCGGTTATTAAAAAAAGGCTTAGATAATTAAAGATTTTCCAAAGCTTATTTTAATAACGAAAAAGATATTAAGCTTTCCGAAAATTAAATTATGTACCGTATTTATTTGTTCCTTCCGTAAAATACGGCCTTGCCTATTAAGTATGGCGCTTAATATAAGGCGAACAAACCGACGGCGTAAAGTTTCCGTAAGGTTGTCGGCTGTACATTTAATGTTGGCATATAGGTTGATTACGTTTATATCGGCAAGAGACCGGTAAAGCTATCGGATAAAAATAAACGCTTTGCTTTAAAGGGTTAAATTTTCGAAGATTTGGGTTATCCATCCTAGATTTTCCAGTACGTCGCGCGTACTTGGTTAATTAGGAAGAAAATATGTTTCAGGGTTTGTTATAGGCGATTTTAAGCTTTGTATATCATTATTTTAGCTCGTAAAGTTGTGTTGTTGTCGTGCTGGCTAAAGGGGAGTAAAAGGTTAAGGCATGTACAGAACGAAATTTTCAGCTATTTTTTTCGAACTTGTAATACTAATCCCGTCCTAATTAGGACCAGACGTATATAGGGAGATAAAGATTTTAATTCTGTATCGACTTTTCGTGGTTGCGAATTGGGTAGCGTAAGATTGAATATATATTTAAAAAGTTCGTATTAATAATTTTTGAAGATTTGTATAGGATTGCCCAGAACGAGGCCAAAAAATTACAACTTGCCATCAGGCCTTATTTTTGAGGTTTTGTTATTTCTGTGGAGACTTTTCTTAAAGAGGTTTAGTTGATATATCTGACCCTTGCAGCTACTTTTTGATCAAAAGCGCTAGCCACGGCTGCGCCTACGGCGCAGCCCCAACCTCAAAAATGGGGCCTGATTTTAGTGAGGTAAACCACTGCCAACATAAACCGTACGACTAGGTTTAATAGTTGGTTAAGCCCATAGCCGTCACAAACGTTTTTTGTTATATATAGTTTTTTAATAGCAGGTTCGATTAGCTTTAATTATCTGTCCGTTATCTAGAACGAAATATATTATCTCATTAATATTGGCAACTTTTAAAGCGGGCGTCCAAAAATTTACCGTTTGTACAATCTTTAATACTGCTTATTTCTTAGGTATATATCCTTTTTGTACATAGCCGGCGAAAGGATCAACCGTATTGTACTATATAGCGCATCGTTAGCATAAGTAATTCGGTTCTTTATCGGTATCTTTAATAATTAGCGTCTTATTAGATTCTTCGGAATATACGAAATATATATTATCGACAACGTTATTCTTAATATGTATTTAATTTTTCTCATAGTTAAGTTTTATTTTAATTTCGTTTTTATTAAAATAATAAAAACCGTTAACCTATAAAGTGGATTAATAATTCTCCGCATTTTTTTCGTATTCTTATACGGTTTTCTCGTTAATAAATATATAAGTTTTATCCTAACGTCGGATCTTTTAACCGAATTTTCGGTATTGTCTAAAACGGCGTTAATAACTTTTGCAATCCGGGTAACTCGAACGTTTTTCGCGTTCGAGATGTTAACGAAAACATAATTCCTTACGTCGTTATCCCTATTCTCGGCAGTTTCCGGAATAACTACGGGGATTCGAATTAAAGGAACGAAATCCGAATAATCTTCGACTACGTTATAACGATTCTTAGCCTTAAAACTGACGGCTATTAAGGTTATTATTCGTCTAATAAACCATATCATTCTAATTATTTATATTATTATATAAATCGCTTTATAAGGTAAAGGCTGGTTTCGGCGAATCGTTTAATTTTATTTTTTGTAGTCTTAGCTTTATCGTCAACCTTATCCAAATACATTATGATACTATCTATTCTTTCTGGTCGAAAGCATAATACCCAGAAAACCGGGTGCAAATTTTGGTACCAGCGAGTAAATAACTAAAAGTCGGTTAAATTACCCCATAATTTGGCGTACCTAAACAAGTCTATAATATAAACTTTAACCGGCTTCCTTTACTTGTTATCTTTAAGAGTATACCGGTTTAGTTAGCTATTCCTGGGTTTTCTTTGGCTTAATCCCGAACTACTTTAGCATAACGTTTAAGAAAATCGTTAGCTTTAACCGAAAGCGGTTTTTATCGAGCCAAAGCGTCGTCACGAAACAAGGTCTAAGTTTCTCTAAAAATAGCGGATTTTCGGTTATTTATATCGGCTTATTTTTCCATTCTTTTGGCCCATAGATGCATATCGTAATAATATACCTGTTTTTTATTATAAAAATAATTAAGCCGTTATATTTAACTTTTTCGATATTTAACTAAAACAATCCAGCATTTATTACGTAAAACTGGTATAATTCGGCAATTCTCTTAGTTAGGGTTTAGTCGTACGTAACGGGCGCCACGCTTTAATTAACGCGAAATTCTTTAACTTCTTTAAAGAAAAAAGCTAAGGTTCGTATTATACCGTCGTCCTTGTTCGTAAATTCGGATAAGTTTAGAAAGCCGTCTTAATTTATGCTCTGGGCCGATAGTCTGGGGTTTTCTGGCAAAAAGACTTGTATATCTTTTTGCTTAGAAGTTAGTTTAACCGGGATATCGTTTGGGGTCTGGAATTCCTGAAACTTTGGCTCATTTGTCGGTATAAGTATTGGTTTTGTTAAAATCTCGAGAAGATTTGGCTGCTCCTGTTTTTCTGTTGGCGATGTAGGTACTGGCTTTGTCGGATTTTTTGGAAAGTTTAACTGCTTAAGTATTTTTCTTTTAAAAAGGAAGTTATTAAATTCGTCTTTTTTTCCGTAAAAAAGTTTAAAATATATATATGCAATTTTAAACTGCTGGCCGAATAACTTGTTAGTTTCCTCCCAATAACTGGAAAAGGTTATCGAATGTAATACGTTAGTAATTATTATACCGTAGGAGTTATTAAGGGCGACGTTAAAATAAGTTCTTCTTTTAAAGAACTCGACAGTCTGTTAATGCTTTCGTAAAAGGTGCCGGTTATCAGAATATTTGGCGATAAAAACGCATACTTCTCGCATGCTTTCGAGCTTTTTTTTTTTTTTTTTTTTTTTTTTTTTTTTTTTTTTTTTTGGGGGT
>QJNY01000729.1:0-30737 GCA_004155945.1 Monosporascus sp. mg162
ATCTTGCGTCGACCATATCTACAGCTTCTGGACAAGTGCACGCATTATATCAAAGCTTGTTGCGGACGCCATATTGCTATTCCTTTCTGCTAACCCGCCCCCAACCGACCAACTTCAGCAGCCATTAGCAGCAGTTCCTTGCTATAACCTTTCTGCTGACTAAAAGACCTTATTTATCCTATATAGCAAGTATTCCTCTTTCTGGGAAACGTTTGTTTTAATCGTGTAATTGCGTAGGTCTCGAGTTATTGCCAATTCAAGTCCGACACGCCCTGCCATACGTTCCGCGAAATGCCCCGCGAGACGCCCCGCAAGACGCCCCGTAAGACGCTCCGCACGGACCCCCCAACATGTCCAACGCGCTTCCAACGCATCGCATAACACGTTCTCCGACGTATATCTTCAACGTATTAAAGCCGGACAAGAAATGCTCGCGTATTTGGATTAAGGATTCGGTCGAGAATAGATATCTAGTCGGTCGGCTTTGGGTCGTACGAAATAGGGGTAATATTAGCTTGGACGCGTTGGGGGCTGGTCGGTCGCAGGCGGGTTAACAGGAAGAAATGGCAACATGGCATCCGCAACAAGCTTTGATATGATGTGTACGTTTGGAAAGAAGCTGTAGATACAGTTAGTAAAGAAGTATTCGATTAATTAGGATTGATTTGATGTGTTGTGGTTAAGTAATTTGAGTTGTTGTTGCGAGGTGCCAAAAAGCGAGGCGCTTATATGTATAAGGCGCTTATATGTGTAGAACGTTATATTTTCATTATTTTAGATAATAACAATCGGTAATTAGTTTTGGAAATAACTTTATCGATCTTAAACGGACCAAGCTTTTTAAAATCGAGCTTATTACTAAGTTTTTTTGTTTTAATTTAAGAAATGTTCGAAATCGCGTTTTGTTTTTGGCGTAACAAATAAACTTTGTTTCCTTTCGACAGAATTAATCCTTTAATTCTTTTCTTATTATAATACTGGGCTATTTTTTGTTAAAAAAATCGTAATTTATTTTGTAAGCGGACTTATACTGTCTGGATTTTAATTATTACCGTTTTTATTCGAAAAGCTTTCGCGATTAACTTTAAAGCTTCGTCTAGTAACTGTTTTAGCCGTTAAATTTTTACTTGGTAACTATATACCGCTATATAAAAAGAAATACCTATATTTTTGTTAATAAAGGTATTATAAGCTATTTAAGCTAATGGAAAAAATTTAACCCAATTATCCTGCTAGTAATTAATGTAACTTTTCAAGTATTACTTTAATATTTAATTTAAACGTTTTATTTATTTATTTATTTATAAGTAATATGCTGTCGAGAATTTAAGTTTAACGCTTACCTATTTAAAAAAGCTGGTACTAAATTTTAATATAAAAAGTTTATCTTTATTTAAGATAATTCTTTTTAATATCCCATATTTATCGAAGTAATATCGGATAAAGGCGTAAGCCAGTTATTTTACCGTTACGTTTTTTTTAAAAGGTAAGAAGTACTCATATTTAATAAGTTTGTTAACGATTACCTATATTTTATCGTATTAAACTCCAGTAACGGGGTTTTTTAATAAGGGTAAACCGGTAATAAAATTTTAAGTAATAATGTTTTAAGCTTTTTTTGGAATATTTATAGGCTGTAAAAGTTTATAAGGCTTATATCGGGTTACTTTTGCTTTATTACAGATATTGCAATTTTTGACTACTTGCTTAACAATTCGTCGAAGTCCTAAAAAGTCGTATTTTTTTTGCAATCGTTCGGTAATTTTAAAGATACCTTGATATCCGTATAACGGATTTTCGTGGAATTTTTTAACGAATTGCTTCTGTTAATTTCGAGGAATATAAATTTTGCTACGGTATAATAACTAATTTATAGGTTATTTATTTAATTATTGCATTTTTTTTGCTTTTTCTTATTATAAGAATTTCGAAATTTCGTTAAAAGTTTTAAGGTAGGTTGCTTTAATATTTTACATAACCGTAAGGTACCGTCCTTAGTTTATTATAATATTTGCATTCGGCGTTTTAAAACCTTAAAGTCGTAATTTTTTTTACGATTTAAAATATTTATTTAAATATTTTCTTTTCCTTTAATATGGTAAATTTGGAAATTATATTTTAACAAGAAAATTATTTAAGTTTCGTAACGTTTATTTAACTTTTAAATCGTTATAAACCGGGTAAGGTTTTTATAATTTAAGTAAATATCGAAAAGTTTTTTAATTCCGTTAAAAAAAGTTTTTATTCCTTAAAAGCGTTAATAATCGTTAGCAGCTTTTTATCGTAAATCTTATATCGGAACTTTACGTTTCGAAAGGCTTTAAAATAATAGGTTATTAAATATTATTTCTTATTATTTTCTTATTACTTTAAAATTACGCTTAAGGCATAATTTAAAACGTTTATTTTTAAGTGTTTTTTTCGATTAGCGTTAAGCAATCTTATTATTAACGCTTTGGTAATTTCGTTTTTAAGTAACTAAAAAACTTTTTTAATTTCCTTTAAAAGTTCGAATTCTTTTTTAATATATTCCTTAATAATAAATTTCGTTAATAATTTAATAATATTTTTATATCCCTTAATTAAATTACGTACGTAATCCGTAAATCTTAAAATCTGCCGGATATCGGTAACGGTTACCTTATTAAAGATAGGCCAATTTTTAACTGTTTTTAATTTGGAATCCTGGATCTGAATTTAACTGGAGGTAAGGGTAAATCTTAAATAATTTAGCTTTTGCGTATGTTATATACTTTTGGCGGGGTTAATTCGGATATTTGTTTTATTTAAAGTTTTAAAAACTTGGAAAATATGCTTTTTATGTTTTTTTAGCGTTTCGGAATAAATAAGGATGTCGTCGAGGTAAATAAAATACATTTATTTAGGAACTTTTTAAGTATGGTTATAATTAGGCGTTGGAAACTGGCAGGGGCGTTAATAAGTTTTAAAGGCATAATTCGGTATTCGTAATGCTTATATATCGTTCGAAAAGCAGTTTTTCATTTTTTTCTTTTTGTTATTTTGATACGGTAATATCTGTTTCGAAGGTTTAAGGCGGTAAATTATTTAGCTTTGTTTACGTTTTCCTTTAAAGTATTTATTAAGGTTAAAAGATAGCCGTTTTTAATAGTAATATCGTTTAGCTGTCGGTAATCGACTATGCGTCGATAAACCGGATTTTTATTTTGGTCGATTTTTTGCTTGCCGTCTTTGATTTTGGGTATTATAAGTATAAGGTATTTTACGGGGAATTCGGATAGTTAAATATAACCTTTTTTTAGGTTTAATTGGATGCTTTTTTATAAAACCTTTACCTTTTTTAAGTTTATGTAGTAAATTTTGTAAAACTTGGAGTAATGTCTTTTTTTAATAGGTATACGATAATCCTATTGTCCGTATAAAAATAGTTCGTAATTTTCTTTATTCTTAAAAAGTCGTTCGAATCGTTAATATTTTGGGGGTATGGTACTGGCAAAATCTAATACCTTGGCTTTTTGGATTATATAGTAAACTTTTTTGGACCTTTTTTAAATAAATGTTGATTTATAATTTTTAAAAAAACTAGCGAATTTTCCAATTAATTAATGGATTACTGGAATTAAGTCATGGTATTTTTAAAATAATATCGTAACTTGATATATCGGCGATATCCAAGGTAAAATATTTTTAGAACCTTTAAATTTATATTGGAAGTTTTTTAATTTCTTTAAGGACTTGTCCGTTATCGTATTAGAAAAATTTTTTATTAACTATCCGTAATTTGTAAGACTTTAACTTATACCTTTAAGGAATATAATGTTTTTCGGCTATTATTAACGAAATAAAGTTGCTTTTTGCTTTAAAGTTAATTATAGCTTTAAAAATTTGGCTTTAATACCGAATAAAAATTTCGATTTAGCTTCGTAATCCTTTTTTTGCTTTACATAAAGTCTTGGTTCGCAAAGCTTTTCGATACCTTAATTTTAAAGGCCTTTGCCGTTTTTTAATTTCGTAGTTTTGTTCGTTAGGAGGCGTTTTTATTTACGGGCTTTCTTGATTACGTATTTGGTACATTTGTCGTTTATGCGAATATATTACTTTCGTTGGCTAACCTAGTATTTTATTTTAGTAATTTTTACTTTTAACGTTTGGAAAAATTTTCGATTTAAAGTTAAAATTTTTGCAGGGTTTGCTCTTATATTTAGAAATTTATACATTAAGTATAGCATGGGGATATAATATAAGTAACCCTGAATAATAACTTTTCGGCTTTAATCCGAATCGGGGTACAAATAACAAAATCGAGGGTATTCGGGTTATCGGGGAATTTCGATATATTTATAGTCGTTATTAGGCTTTATAAAAGTTTTTTCGTCTTAACCGGGTTAATAATTGTTATTTTTTTTTTTTGCTCGAAAGTAAATTAGATAATCGTTATCGTTGCAGGCCGAGAAATAAAAAAGTCCGTACTTATTAATAAAGATCTGTTTAAGGGTTTCGGTTTTGAAGTATACTATCCGTTTTGGGGGTTCGCTGGATTTAGGGGTTTTCTGCCCGTAGTTGTTAAATTTTGAGCGCATTTAGCTATATTCGTGGTGTATTTTGTATTTCTGCATATCCAAATAATATTCGCATTCTAGCTTTATGGCTACCCTGGAGGTTGGTTGTTGTTACGAACCAAAGGTTCTCCAAGATGAGAATGCTCCTTTAGGATTAGCGCGGACGAGCTCCGGGTAAACTACGGAGCTGGCCAAGACCTTGGTGATCTAGTGTAATCTAGTTGATCTAGGACAAGTGGGGTAGATTACGGTAGATTATATAGATTAAAGGCATACTTACCAAAAGATAAAAGGATATATAACGAACGGTTTTCCTATATAAATAATATTTAAATAAATTCGTTCTTTAGTTATTAATTTAAGTTTTTAATTAAAGGTAACGTTTTGCGATTAAAAAAAAAGTTCGCAAATTTCTTTAACGAACAAATTATTAAATTATTTTTCGCCTTATTATTACCTGCAAATTAAGAACTTTTTTCGGATATTAATTACGTTTCCAGGTAATTATATAATAAGTTCGTTACATTTTAATAACTTTTTAATTAATAGCCGACGAATAATTTAAAGCCTAATTAAGCATAAGTTTTTTTAAATCTAATAAAAACGATATTACAAAACGGCGTTCAGAAAATAAACGATATACCCGATCGCCTTTGCTAATAAGCAATTAATATCTAAATTAAAACATTTTACCCTTTATTAAAAAATTTTTTTCTTTAATCGATAATATAGCCCCCGTTAATATTCGGTTTTAAAAAGAACCTTTTTTTTAGCAATAACCTTTTCCGGTTCCGAAAAAAACCATTAAGGTCTAAGAAAATAAACCGGAAAAGAAAAAAAAGGAATCCGATAGTCCGAAAGATAAAGAAAAAAAACTTACGATTAACGATAAGCTACGTATTTTGATAACTAAATTTCAGGCGGTAAAAAAGGAAAATGCCAAATTCGCTCGACAGCAAAGGTTTTCGATATTACCTTTATTTAACGTAAATTAATTCCGCAAAAATATTGTTTTACCCTTTACTTATTATAAAATACTAAAGGTTAAAGGTTATAAGTTAATACCCTTAAAACCTTACGACGGCATTATAAATATAAAAAAATTCTTAATCTAAGCCAGATTTTATCTTAAGTTTTATAAAAATTCTTTAACAGAAAATTATTAAAAAATAATAATTATTTTTTAGCTGCTTACCGGAAAAGTTTTTTTATGGTCCGAACTTATTATAAACGATTACTTTGTAAACTACTTTAATTAATTTTCCGATTTAATTAATTATGTTTTCGGCAAATATAAACATTTTAAGGAAAAAATGCAAACTTTATTTGGAAATTCCGATAAAGAACAGTATGCGGTCGAATAATTATACCTTTTCTAACAAACTAAGTTAGCAGCCGAATATACGATTAAATTTAATCGCTTTATATCGGTTTTTAATCTTCCAGAAAGCGTACTATTTTATCTTTTTTATAACGGCCTAAAATTATAAATAAAGGATAAAATATATAAAATGCCCAAGATTAACCCCTTCCAGGACTATATTAACAAAACCATCATTGCCGATCGACGTACCTTTAAAAGGTATTTGGAGAAAAAAAGATCCGATAAAAAAAGGGACGATCGAAACTTTAACAGCAAGTTCCAAAAAAGCAAAAATAAGGACAGGACTTAAAAAAAAGCGAATACTATTTTCAGGGAGCCTAAAAAGAACAAATCGAACGTTAAATGCTTTAACTGTGGCAAAAAAAGTTATTATAAAAACGAATGTCGTTCCTTAGCCAAAAGGAACTTTAGAAAAGAAGGGATTCCTTAAAAAAAGGCCCGAACGGCCGAACAAAAAACAGATAATAAAAGCGAGGAAAAAAAAAAATTAATTTTACCTTTTTCCAACAGGAATATATTATTGCGACGATTTATTATAAACTAAACGGCAATCCAGAATACGAGCGTTACTTAATTTGCTAAAATCAAATAGTTAAAGCCTGCAAGTATTATCCCGGATAACTAATTTCCAAGATAACCATAAAACTAAAATACGAATGTTATTTGGATGTACAAAAGTGCGAAATACATTACGAATATGGCCAAATACGTTCCGATAACTATGGGCTAAAGGTATTTAAACCCGAAAAACCTTTAAAACGGGCGGTATACCTTAAAACCGAAACCCTTAAATAGGACTTTGTTAATAAGTACGGACTTTTCCATTTTTCGGCCTATAACGATAACGATTGTTTAATTTACCTTCGAGCAAAGAAAGATAACGATTATTGGCCCGGTTAGAACGAAAAAACCCTTATAAAGCCTGATAGCGACTGCAGATATATCGAAATTTCCCGATGGCCCGAATACCTTCGATCTTATTATTTGCACCCTAATTCGGATCAGAACCGAAAAGCTATTGCTTAGGGTTACTTATGCTATACCTTTATACTATGCCTGATATATAAACTTCTGGATATGGGAGCAAGCCCTGTAAAAATCTTAACCTTAAATCGGAAACTTTTTTAAATATTAAAGGTAAAAATCGCTAAGGTAAAATGCTAGATTAGCTAACGAAGGTGGTATATTTATATGGACGACAAATATACCAAATACGCAGTTAAGAAAATTCGCGAATAAAAACGCTTTTTAACGAACAAAACCACGAAGTTAAAAAACGGTAAAAGCCTTCGAAATTAAGGTATCGAAAAGCTTTGCAAATTAAGACTTTATATAAAGTAAAAAAAGGATTACGAAACTAAATCGAAATTCCTATTTAATATTAAAGCCAAACTTTTAAAGCTATAATTAACTTTAAAGCAAAAGGTAACTTTATTTCGCCAACCGTAACCGAAAAATATTACATTTTTTAAAGGTATAAGCTAAAGTCCTATAAATTACGGACAATTAATAAAAATCTTTCCCGGTACGATGGCGGACAAATCCTTAAAGAAACTGAAAAATTTTTAATATAAATCCAAAGGTATTAAAAGTATCTTACCCTGGATATCGCCGATATTTCAGGTTATGATATTATCTTGGAAATGTTATAACTTAATTTTAACAATCTGTTAATTAACTGGAAAATTCGTTAGCTTTTTTAAAATTACGAATTAATTTTTGTTAAAAAAGGGTTTAAAGAAATTTATTATATTATCCGAAAAACTAAGGTATTAAATTTTGCCAGTATTATACCCTTAAAATATTAACAATTCGAACGATTTTTTAAGGATAAAAAAAATTACGAATTGCCTTTATACGGATAATAAGATTATCGCATACCTATTAAAAAAGGATATTACTTTAAGTTTTACAAAATTTATTATATAAATCTAAAAAAAATAAAGGCTTTATAAAAAAGCATTTAATTAAACCTAAAAAAAAGTTATATTTAACTATCCGAATTTCCCGCAGGTTACTTTATACTTATAGTACCTAAAATTAAGGACGGCAAGCAGAAAATCGATTAGGACGGAAATCCGATTTATCGACGCGTGGTCGACTATCGACAGTTGAACGATATTACCATTAAAAACGGATATCTTTTAATTTTAATAAATACCTTAAGGAAAAACGTAAGCAAAGCTAAATAATTTACCGCCTTAAACTTTCGAACCGGGTATTACCGTATTAAAATGGCAAAAATAAAAAAATAAAAAATTACTTTTCGAACGATATACAGGTATTACGAATACCGAGTAATGCCTTTAGGACTTATTAATACCTTTGCCAGTTTTTAACGCCTAATTATAACCATATTCAAGAAGTTCCTAAATAAATATATCTTTGTTTATCTCGACGACATCCTTATTTATTCCGAAACGTTAAAAAAGCATAAAAAACATATTTTCTAGGTTCTTAAAGCTTTAAATAAAGTAAATATCCGAATTAACCCCGCCAAAAGTATATGGCATACGCAAAAATTAAATTATCTAAGATTTACCCTTACCTTCGGTCAAATTTAAATCCAAAACTCCAAATTGAAAGCAGTTAAAAATTAGCCCATCCTTAATAAAGCAACCGTTACAAATATCCGACAAATCTTAGGATTTACGGGTTACGTACGTAACCTAATTAAAAGATATAAAAATATTGTCAAACCATTAACGAAACTTACTATTAAAAAATATGTTAAAAAAGAATTCGAACTTTTAAAAAAAGTTAAAAAAGCTTTTTAGTTACTTAAAAACGAAATTACCAAAATACCAATAATAAAATTATCTAACGCCAATCGAAAAAAACGCTTAAAGATAAACGCTTTAAATTATGCCTTAAGCGCAATTTTAAAGCAATAAAAAGGTAATAAAAAATGGTACCTAGTAACCTATTATTTTAAGGCCCTTCGAAACGCAAAACTTCGATACAAAATCTACGACAAAAAGCTGCTAGCGATTATTAACGCTTTTAAAAAATAAGAACCTTTTTTTAACGGAACTAAAAAACTTTTTAATATTTATTCAAATTATAAAAACTTTACCCGGTTTATAACGATTTAAAAGCTAAATAAACGCTACGAAACCTAAATAATTTTCCTGTCGAAATACAACTTCCAAATTTACTATATCAAAAGGAAAGAAAATATCCAAGCAAATATCCTAAGTCGCAAAAAAAATTACGATTCCAAAGTTCCGAAACGTCGAATGCAAGTGCTGCAACAAATTAAGGACGGTACCTTACGGTTATATAAAATACTGAAATAACCTACCCCAGGATTTTTAACGAAATTCCGAAATTCCTATAATAAAAAAAAGCAAAAAAAAGTATAACAATTAAGTAAACAACCTAAAAACCAACTGTTATACTATAGCAAAATCTATATCCCTTAAAACTAACAAAAGCAATTCGTTAAAGAATTTTATAAAAATCCGTTACATAAATATCAAGGTATTTTCAAAACCATCAAACGATTACAGGAAAAATACGACTTTTCAGGATTTCGACAAACTGTTAAGTAAGTAATTAAGGATTGCAATATTTGCAACAAAACAAAAGCAGCCCGACATAAGCCCTATAAACTTTTACAACTTACAAATATTCCAGAAAAGGTTTAAAACATTATTACTTAGGATTTTATTACCGGTTTACCCTTATCAAAAAACCCCGTTACTGGAATTTAATATAATGGAATATAGGTAATCGTTAATAAACTTACCAAATATGGGTACTTTTTACCTTTTAAAAGAAACGTAACGGTAAAACAACTAACTTACGCCTTTATCCGATATTACTTCGATAAATATAAAATACCAGAAAAAATTATTTTAAATAAAAACAAATTTTTTATATCAAAATTTAATACCAACTTTTTTAAGCAAATAAGCGCCAAGCTTAAATTTTTTACAGCATACCACCTATAAACAAATAAATAAACGGAACGTTTAAATCAAATATTAAAGCAATATTTAAGAAGTTATATTAATTACTAACAAAATAACTAGGTTAAACTTTTTTTACTAGCTTAAGTAACTTATAATACCTTTATTAACGAAGATATAAGTATTTTTCCCTATACAGCGGTATATAAATATCAAGCAGAGATTCGAC
This sequence comes from Monosporascus sp. mg162, assembly GCA_004155945.1. Taxonomy (NCBI): domain Eukaryota; kingdom Fungi; phylum Ascomycota; class Sordariomycetes; order Xylariales; genus Monosporascus; species Monosporascus sp. mg162. Next base: position 10,066 of record QJNY01000729.1, read on the forward strand.
GGCCAAAACAGTTACTTAATAAAACTCCAAAGTTAACTGCAAAAACTTTCCGAACAAAAACAATAACGACTAAAATTCAAACAGTACAAATTTAACTACAGAAAAAATTACGATTCCTCCAGCAAAGGATAACCTAGTACTATAATAAAAAAAGAATTAAAAAACCAATTCTGTCGAAAAAAAACAAAATTTATTTGCTACGCCAAAAACAAAACGCAACTTCGAACATTTCTTAAATTAAAACGAAAAAGCCCAGCGATAAACTTAATTTCAAAAAACTTAATCCGTTCAAAATCGATAAAGTTATTTCCAGGACTAACTATCGATTATCATTACCCAAAACGATAAAAATACACCCTGTTTTCCATATCTTTTTGCTTAAATTAATACCTAAAAACGCCCCGTTGGAAATTAATTTAAAAGTCGAAAAGGACGACGATAAGTACGAAATTAAACGAATACTGGATTCCAAGGTAATTAAAAATAAGGTCCAATATCTGATTAAATAAAAGGACTACCTATACGAAAAAAATACTTAGAAACCTTTTAAGCATTTAACGAATACGAAAAACCTGGTTAAAACGTTTTACCGCCAAAATCCTAACCGACCGTTTTTAACGCGACCAACGTCGCAAAAAATAACGGCCCAGTACTTAAATCCAGCCCTAAAACGCTCCAATCGAAAGAAATAAACGCCTTTATTATAGCGTCCATCTTAAAAACAAGCTAAATTTGCTTTACTTCTATACGGCGTTATTCTTTTTCCAATCTTTCTTATTTTTCCAGTTAATTTAATTTATATTTTTCCTTCAAAATCGCAATAACCTTTTTCTTTAATACGTTTTGTTAAAGGCGTAAGCGTTTCAATTGCTTAATAAACTCCTGCGATTTTTTTTTTGCCGACGAAGTATTTCCTTTTAACGCTAACGTAATTTATTTAATTCTTTCTTAATTACTTCCTAATACGCTAAAAACCTATCTTTAACTTTACGCTACTTTTGCTACAACCGATTACGTTTTTTATCAATTTTCGATAAGGAATTTATAGTTAATACGTTATAAAATGGACGTTAACGACGAATACAGTTATTATAACTCGGAATACCGACTGTATAAAAACAATCAAAATTACCAAAGCGAACGTAATTCGAATAAGGAAATGCTTTAACGCCAAAACTTTTAATCGAATTAACTCGATTATTTCGGAATTCCCGTTAATTAAAACGAGGTTTCCCTTTTTACTTATTCGCTCGACCTATTATAATAAATCCAGTTAACTGAAAAAGAATAGCAAAAAACGGTTTCGAATAAAAAGATATTTACCTTTTTATCTTCGGGATAAAGATTCTTAAAAAAGGAGAATAATGTTACGAACCAAAAGTTTTCCAAAATGAAAATACTCCTTTAGGATTAGCGCGGACGAATTCCGGGTAAATTACGGAACTGGCCAAAACCTTAGTAATTTAATATAATCTAGTTAATTTAGGACAAGTAAAGTAAATTACGGTAAATTATATAAATTAGAGGCACATTTACCAAAAGATAAAAGGATATATAACGAACGGTTTTCCTATATAGATAATACCTAAATAGATTCGTTCTTTAGCTATCAATCTAAGTCTTTAATTAAAGGTAACGTTTTGCGATTAAAGGAAAAGTCCGCAAATTTCTTTAACGAACAGATTATTAAATTATTTTTCGCCTTATTGTTACCTGCAAATCAAGAACCCCTTTCGGATATTGATCACGTTTCCAGGTGGTTGTGTGACAGGTTCGTTACAGTTATCCGGAATAATACTTGTAGGCTTTGGTTGTTTGATTTTGGCAAATCGGGTAACGTTCGTATTCTGGGTCGCCGCTTGGTTTATAGTAAGTCGTCGTAATGGTATATTCCTGTTAGAAAAAGGTGGAATTAATTTCCTTTTTTTCCTTGCTTTTATTATTTGTTTTTTGTTCGGCCGTTCGGGCTTTTTTTTAAGGAATTCTTTTTTTTTTATAAATTCTTTTTAATTAAGAAACGATATTCGTTTTTGTAATAACTTTTCTTGCTATAATTAAAGTATTTAATATTCGACTTATTTTTTTTAAGCTTTTTAAAAGTAATATTCGTTTTCTTTTAAGTTTTGTTTTTATTTTTGCTTTTTTAGGATTTGCTGCCGAAGCTTCGATCGTTTTTTTTTTGTCGGATCTCTTTTTTTCCAAATACCTTTTAAAGATACGTCGATCGGCAATAATGGCTTTGTTAATATAATCCTGGAAAAGGTTAATTTTGGGCATTTTGTATATTTTATCCTTAATTTATAATTTCAGGCCGTTATAAAAGGGATAAAATAATGTACTTTTTAGGAAATTAAAAATTAATATAAAGCGATTAAATTTAGTTACATATTTGGTTATTAACTTGGTTTGCTGGAAAAGGTACAATTATTCGACTGCATACTATTTTTTGTCGGAATTTTTAAATAAAGCTTACATTTTTTCCTTAAAATGTTCATAATTACCGAAAACATAATTAATTAAGTCGGAAAATTAATTAAGGTAATTTATAAAGTAATCGTTTATAATAGGTTTGAATTATAAAAGAATTTTTCCAATAAGCAGTTAAAAAATAATTATTACCTTTTAATAATTTTCCGTTAAAAATTTTTTATAAAATTTAAAATAAAATCTGGCCTAAATTAAAAATCCTTCTATATTTATAATACCGTCGTAAGGTTTTAAAAAGATTAGTTTATAACCTTTAACTTTTGGTATTCCATAATAAGTAAAGGATGGAATAATGTTTTTACGGAATTAATTTGCGTTAAATAAGGGTAATATCGAAGATTTTTGCTATCGAACGAATTTAGCATTTTTTCTTTTTGCCGTTTAAAGTTTAGTTATTAAGGTACGCAGTTTATCGTTAATCGTAAGTTCTTTTTCCTTACTTTTCGGGCTGTCGGATTTCTTTTTTTCCTTTTCCGGTTCGTTTTCTTAAACCTTAATAATTTCCTTAAAAGCCGGAAAGGATTATTGTAAAAAAAAAAAGGTTTTTTTTTAAAAATCGAATAATAAAAAAGGCCATATTATCGATTAAAGAAAAAACTTTTTTAATAAAAGGTAAAATGTTTTAATCCAGATATTAATTGCTTGCTAACGAAAACGATCGGATATATCGTTTATTTTTTAAATGCCGTTTTGTAATATCGTTTTTATTAGGTTTAAGAAAACTTGTACTTAATTAAGCCTTAAACTATTCGTTGGCTATTAATTAAAGAATTATTAAAATATAACGAACCTGTTATATAACTACTTAAAAGCGTAATTAATATTTAAAAGGGATTTTTGATTTGCAGGTAATAATAAGGCAAAAAATAATTTAGTAATTTGTTCGTTAAAAAAAATTTGCGAACTTTTTTTTTAATCGTAAAACGTTACCTTTAATTAAAAACTTAGATTAATAGCTAAGGAACGAAACTAAATAGGTACTATTTACAGGAAAAACTTATCCAATATATATCTTTTGGTTTTCTATGGGTATGTCGTGGATCTGCTGGATCTGTGTGATCTGGTCCAGATTTATCAGATCCTCCAGATCACATTGAAATGCCAAGACACCTATATCCGAAGTTTAACCGTAGGGTATCCTTGCCCAGACAGGGAGAATAGGTCCTGATTCGTAACACCGTGGATCTATTCGGATCTACGTCACGTAACCTAAGGTCTTGCATCGGAGGTAATCCACATAACTTCCAACTATCTGCCAATAGGCCAAGCTTGTTTGGTCATAACAGGTTTCTCCTGTAAATAGTACCTATTTAGTTTCGCTCCTTAGCTATCAATCTAAGTCTTTAATCAAAGGCAACGTTCTACGATTAAAGGAAAAGTCTGCAAATCTTTTTAACGAACAAACTACTAAATTATTCCTCGTCTTATTGTTACCTGCAAATCAAGAACCCCTTTCGGATGCTGATCACACTTCCAGGTAGTTGTGCGACAGGTTCGTTACAATTAGTTAGACGTAACACTTATTTATTCGAAGAGCTTATTTAAAAGGTTAAATTATTTAAAAATGATTTTTTTAAATTAATATGTAATTTTAATCTTTTTCCGTTTAATAATATATAAGTATATATCATAATCCGTGCACCTTTGAAAGATTTGGGATAATGTGTAGTCTATTATGGTCGGGTGATCTAAGGCCACTGTTTGAAGGACAGTGCGGACTCGCTAGTTATTACCTTGTGTACGTCGTAATGGAAATACCGTCGATTCGTCTCGAATCATGTGCCATTCGTTCGCACGTATAAGAACAAGATCTGCAGTCAGTACAAGAAAAAAGTCCTACGTCTAGCCAATGTTTGTACTCTTGACTATTATGGTATTATTCGGATGCCGGAATAGTTGCCAGAAATGGAATTAAACACGAATCTCTCCTTTGAAGGCTCTCGGCTTGCCAGTCCTCCGAATTACTCGTGAACATAACCAGATTCAACTTCGGACCGGGCATCGCAGTGCCTGTCGTCATTTAGTAGAAATGGGAAGACGAGCGACCCATAATGTAGGAATATCAGATATGAGAAGTATATATGCATGAAGTAGAAAGGCGGAAGAACATGCCGCTTCTATTATGGCAAACACCTAAAGGAACTCATATGCCATTTCAGTTGAGAATGGCCTCGGTCGCGTTCCCGTCACTCGCCAAGAAGGCCACCCTATCCGATGGTACCACCTACGGATACGTCGCAGTGTCCCCGTCCGACTCTGATAAGCCGACCTTTCTCTTCCTCCACGGCTACCCAAGCTCCAGCTACGACTGGCGCAACCAGATCGCATCTCTCCCAGCGGCGGGTTTCGGTGTCATAGTGCCTGACCTGCTAGGTTATGGCGACACGGACTCTCCAACCGACGTTGGAGCCTACCGCATGAAGGCTATGGCTCAGCATATGGCCGAAATTCTAGACAAAGAAGGCGTGCCGCGCTGCGTGGCGGTGTCTCATGATTGGTAGGTGTTCCCATTCTTGACATGATGCACAATAATGCTGAGTTCTATGCCTAGGGGCTCTGGTCTGCTTTCTCGCCTTGTTACCTACATTCCTGATCGGCTGTTTGGTGCCGTGTTCGTTTCCGTAGGCTATGTGGAGCCCAAGCTCGTCTGGGATATTGGTAGGAACCATACGTAAGAATTTGGAATTGCCGATGCTGATATGCAAGTCTGCAGATGCACTGCTTACATTGACTAAGAAGATGTTCGGTTATGAAACGTACGGTTATTGGCCCTGGCACAACTCAGAAGAAGCGGCCAAGGACTGCGATGAGCATGTGAGTCCCGAATTTCGATGTCAAAATGATGAACGATCCATCCGTGTACTGAGACAATGAAGCCTGCCTCTGTCTTCAGCTTGATTTACCCAAAAGATCCTGAGGATTGGAAGGGTAACTTTGCTCCACTAGACAGAGCCCGAAATTATGTACAATCAGGCAAGCTAGACCCGCTGCCATTTTGGTACAACTTAGCGGAATACACCACGCGCGACAGGATTCTAAACATGAAAGGGTACAGTGGTCCCCTGAGCTGGTACAAGGCTGCTATGAGGGGTGTCAACCTTCCTGACGAGGCGAACATTGCCGAGGAAGACAGGTTTTGCAAAGTGCCAGCTTTGTTGGTGGTTAGCGACCTGGACTTTGTGACGCGGGCGGATATGCAGAGCCAGCAGACTTTGAAGTGGGCGAAGCAGCTTCGCATTGAGACTATGCGGAATTGCGGCCACTGGATTCCGCTGGAGCGCCCTAACGAGCTGCAGGAACTGCTCCAGGGCTTCGCCGGCGAAGTAGTATCCAAGTAGGCCGGGCGCTAGGTTCAATGCTATGTACTTATTTTCCTAGTGCCAGTTCGCATCTTCTGTCGCTCATGCGCGAAGGCCCGTCCTGCAAGTAGCTACGGCCTAGGATTGTTGATAAACTGACTATTCTCTTCCCCGCCCTCCACCCCCCCCCAAAAAGAAAAGAGCCACTATACGGCGACCATTCTAGGGTGGGATGGGTACGTGCAAAGGTTTCACTGACCATTACTCTGTGAGGCGCTGATACTAGCATTTGTGCGGGGGTTATGTAACTCTCTAGCTGGATTTAGTTCGGCCACGGCCGCCACTAAATTTTTAAACTACTTCTGCTCCTTTTCCTTCCTGGTTAGGGAGTGTTCGACACCTTTTTACATCGCAATCGGTATTGCGCTGGGATCTGGAGGACAGGAAGACCTATCGCTCCTAGGCTCCAGGTAGGGCTCCAACCTTCGGGGGTCGTGTCAGCTAGCCAGGGGTGCGAAACGCCCCATATACGGAAAGCCACCTGCTGATTGGCGGACATACGTCTACACTCTAAAGATCTGTATCACGTACGGTCAATTCTTCTATAATTTGTATAGGGATTGTCCGTCCCTTGTACGCGGCTTGCGACAGCGGAATCCGTCCCGAGCCTAGGACTATATTGGTGACGATCACCTGGCTGACACCATTTCGGCTTGGTAGCAGTTCCCTTAGCCTAAATAATTAGCTTAAGGACCGTTATAGAAACGGGAGAAAATCCCAGAATCTAATAACCGTTTCCAAATTCTGGTCGTTATCCTAGACTTTTTATGACCAAGTCAAGGGCCCCCCGGGCGTTGGCTCAAGGAAACCTAGGCCTTGATCGACAACGCTTTTTAAGGCTCGAATAAGGGGCCTAATGGCCTAATGACACCGGTGTCGACGCCGTCACGCCCGCTCTGAACGATAGTCGCTCTGACAAATCCATAGCCGTTGCCCCGTGGAAAGAGTGGGTCGACGTACGATGTAGCTTTTTGGTGGATCGCCGCCAAGGCTCGGTTATTTTCCCCGAAAGGGCAAATAGTGGATCGATGACGAACACGTTGGACGAATTGATGGCGCTTCCTAAGCGACTGTAATGAACAGTCGCTTGGAAGCGCCATCAGTAACTTCGAGCTTATTGACCAATTATCGAAGGCCCGTGCAAAGTAGCATGGCAATAGGCCATTAGGAGCCCTTAAAAGTTATCGATCAAGCTCCTAGACTGGAACAACATCCATGCCCACATCGAAGTATCACCCTAATCACTAGTAACGAAAGTGGGACCGCGAATTCGACCACGGCAGTTAAGATGGCCATTTTAATACATTCATACGTACACTCGAAGTCTAACGGTCAAATACATCAAATCTACGAACAACTATCCGATAGACGGCCCCAAGGCGTCATCACAACAACTTTTTGTAGCTACGCCAAGCCTCATCTTTATTCGGTTAATACGACCCAATCAACTTCCCCCGAAAAGAATTCCAGTTGGTTTTCAAGGTTCTTAGTGGCTAACCATTTCCATTTAGGGCAACACGCCGGCTAGTAGCTACTTATAGTTGTTAGTACTGACGCCTTGTGGCCGTCTAGCAGATCTAATTCTCTCGCTCCGGAACGTCCCCACGGGTCAAGCCAACACAACTACACGGCACACAATGCTACGGGCTACGACGGCGGGACGGGCACGTATGTGATGGATGAACATTGGTTGGTAGCGGCAATAGAAGGAGTAAACTGCGGAGGACAGAATTTGCGGAAATAATTGTATTTTGATAGCAAAAATGGACACGAACGTCTTGAGCTCGGTCTCGACAGTGGTGGGTAAGACAGACGCCGGATAGTGGGGTGGCACGTACCCACTGGGTATTTAGCTGGAAAATATAGTAAGCGTTGGCTCAAGAAAACCTAGCCGGGATTAACATCAATACCAACACACAATATTCCCCAATCAGGTCCCCTATCTCCGTCTCGATATATTATCAATTATTTTACAACTAACGCGGCACAGCTTCCGGCCAACTGCCAGACCACCACAACGTCCCAGGCAGACGTAGCTAGATTCGAGGCAACCAACGACGTTCCCAATTGCATCCTCTTCAAAGGTTCGTTCAGATACCTTGTGAACTTATGGACAAGCTCGGATCCCTGGCCGAGCAAGTCGAGAACGGCTCCTGGAACGGGAAGCAGAGACGTCGGTCAGGACCCCGTAGGAAAACAGGTGAGTGAAACCCCGCAGGGAACAGGTTCTTTTCCTTTTACTCTTTATTTTAATTTATTTCGTTTTATTTTCATTTTATTTCAGTTTTTTATCAATTTCTTTATTTGTAATTTTTTAAAAGCTACCTATGCGTGACATATAATTGATGCTAACGTAAAAACGTGGCAAGGCTGGTTAGTAACACCTATCGTGTTCGGGATCAGAGTAGTTCAGATTTCTAACATTTTCTTGGCAACGATAGCTACACCTGTAAGGCACGCCATGCTAGTTGCGACGAGAAGAAGCCAGTATGCAGTAATTGCGAGCGCCTAAGCCTTGATTGTCGGCCTTTTGAATTCATCGTCCGCTCAGCATGGTGTCCCACAACTACTACCACTGGAGTAGCGACTTCGGTCGAGGCAAGTACTAGTAATGACGGAAGTTCGAGGGCGACAGCAATCACAGTAGAGTCCACGCCACGCGCATCGCGAATAAGGGCCGGGTCTGTGTTTAGCATCTCCTCATCGAGCAATAAGCCAAGCAGCTCAACTTCTGTTCCCTCCGTCTCTTCCAGCTCTCCTTCTTCAACATCCTCACCTCCCATCACCTCAAATATAGCCCCTCTCTCTATCAAATCTGAAGTCGCGCACTTGCTTTCTGTATACACCACAGGGGTAGCCACTTGGATGGACATCTTCGACCACACTCGGTCTTACCAGTGTGAAGTGCCGCGCCGCTGTCTCATGTCAGCACTTCTTACGAAATGCGTCTGCGCTTTCACAGCCAAGCAGCTCAGCCTTCTTCACTCTGGCGAGATCTGGTCAACCCCTGCTACTCATTACTATGGTGATGCGCTACACTCATTAATTCAGCATTTGAATAGCAGCCCGGGCTCTACCCCGGACGATGCGCTCACGGCCAACATGCTGCTCTCTAGCTATGAGATGCTTGAGGCTCATAGCCACGAACACCAACGTCATCTCCATGGCGCCTTGGCGCTTATAAGGATGCAAGGAATTGACGCCCAGAGTGGGAGAATGGACCGGGCAAATTTCTGGATCTACGTCCGGCATGAAATTACTATCGCCTTGGAAAACGAGACACCCTTGCAGTTCAGCCCTAAGGAGTGGAACTGCGAGTGGCGTGAAGGGGAAGTGGACGAGGATATATTGGGTAACCAACTCATCTGGCTTGTTGCCAGGGCAATTGATCTAATATACGCTCCTACTCCAAATCCCTCGCTTAACAACGAGCTTCAAGATATCCGCCGTGAAGCGGCGGCATGGTTTGACAGTTTGCCTATATCCTTTCAGGGCGTTAAATATGGTCATCCCGATGATCTCGGTTTCAGGAAATCTTACTTTGCCGTGCCCACATCTGGTGAGTGATCCAGGGATGCGTTCAAGAATGGAAGGGAAAATGTAGCTGATATATGTTCAAGCCGCTGCGATGATGTGGTACCATCTGCTGCTTATTCTGTTATCTGCAGAAGCGACACCTAATACATCCTCAAATGTTTCTCAAGCAGCAAGTTCAACCTGCCGATTTCCACAACATTAACTAACATAGCCATTCAGATTCAACATCATGCTTCCGAGATAGCTAATATCGCTCTGTCAGAAGTCCCTTCCAGCGTACGCGCATTTTCTGCCCAACCTCTATTCTTCGGTACGTCCTGGCTATTGTAACATACAAGAATTATCTTTAATAACTCAGGAGAACGCTCACTCACACAATCTACCTAGCCGCCAAATATATCAACGGATTGGCCAAGAAGATAAAGCTCTGGGAACTGTTGGGTGACCTTGAGGTACGATGTGGCCTTAAGACACGGAGCCGAGTGCAAATTTTACAGCGGCTGTCCGAATCCCTGGTATGAGCAAGGGGGATAGGCAGACACATCAATGGTATCATGTATAAGGGGTACACCCAGGTCAAGACCACTAAAGAGGTCGCTGGAGGCAAGGTGGTAGCTAGCTGAAGCATAGGGTAGGGGCCGAACTCCTGTCGATCCTTGGGTCTTCCCCAACCAAGGGTGGGGGAAGCCCCCTAATATACACCGCCTATACGCTAGAGACACCCCACTGGGTCGCCATAGCCTTGCTGGTAGGCTAGTATACCCCCTGGGCTCCGCGCACCTGATCATTGGGCTTCTGCAACTCTCGTTTCCAGATCTTCATCGGCATCTCCTTGGGCCACTGGTTAAAGAACTCGACCTTCTCCAGCACCCAATCTGGTCTCGTCAGGGCAAACTCGTACCTATGCAGCAGGGTCGCCAGGTATACCGACTGGATCAAGATGGTGACGCTCTTGCCCATGCACATCCGTGAACCCATGGTAAAAACGAGGTACACATCCAGCATCCTCTTGAGCTGGTCGTCGCCCTTGATTAACCATCTCTCCGGCTTGAAGGCCTCGGGATCCGGGAAGATATCAGGGTCACGCTGGGCCGTATAGGCCGAAATGCTAACGTTCGTGTCTCCGGGCACTGGCACGCCGGCGACCATGTAATCCTTTCCGGGCGGAGTCTTGCGGGGAAGGTCGCCGGCAACGCCGGGTGCAAGACGCCCAGCCTCATCGATGCACGCCTTCAGGAATGGGAGAGTCTTCACCTTGTTCCAAGGAGCAATGACGTCGTCGGGGCTGAGAGCTTCGTCAATTTCTGCGCGGACCCGCTTGTAAGCTTCTGGGTGCTTTATAATGTAGTAGAGCGTGTTGACAATCGAACTGCCGGTTCCGTCAACGGCACCATTAACTGTGACACGTCTGTTAATATCCAATTTCACTCAGGTTTCTTGGTAATACCTACACATCTGATCCATCTCGGCAATTTTGTCGGTTTCGCTGATATCCGGGCGGTCACCTGTTCTCCTGTCCTCCAGCATAGGCTGGAAGAGATCCTCCAGATACTCTCCGGCATCGAAGCGTGTGGTACGATCTTTGACCAACTGAGTCAAGAACTGCCGCCATTCAATACCGTGTTCCCATCCCTTGGCATACCATTTTGAAAAGGTGCCAGTGAGGACCTTGAGAGTATCAAAGGCCTTGGTATCCCAAACTAAGGTGGCCACGGGGCCGTAATAACCATGAAGACTCTGAATGGCATTGATCTTTTGCGTAGACCCATCTGGCTTGCGAAGCTCGAAGACGTCAGAGCCCTGTTCGATGAAGCCAAGTTTCGCGCTGAGGCCGATCATGCAGACGCCTTCAAACCCGAAGAGAAGTCCCCACAAGCTCCCGTCAAACTTGAGGTCTTGTTTTGCCGGCAGCTGGCCCTTAGGCAGCGGAGCCGTGCACATTTCGTCCATCCTGGCGATGAGGATACGAGCCAGCTCAGTAATCCTAGGCTCCCAAATCTCGATATTCTTAGGTGCGTAGGAGGCGGCAACGAGGTGGCGGCGGTGGGAGTGAATGGACTTGTTGGTCATGTTGGCAAGGTGCTGTCCTTCACCCTGAAGTGCAAAATATACTTCATTCTTAGCCAGAGGAGACTTGTGACCGTAGATGTCCTTGACAGCAGCCGCGGTGCCGAACGAGAGCCAGTCGGGGGCGACGCGGATAATGGGGCCCTTCTTCTGATGGGCTTCGTAGAGGCGGCGGGTGCGGAGTGTCTTGTGCGTACGTCCGATCTCCCAGTTGTAGGCTAAGGATGTAATGCCGGACAGGAAGTTTTGCAGAGGGTACTTACGGAGACCTCTGACATCTCTAAAGTAATCGATAACGGGCCACAATAAGGCCAAAAACACTGCGCCCAACAGCGAAATGCCTAGCAACGACAACATGATGGGTGGCTTCTGACTGTTACTCGGTTGACTGCGGTAGGGTGTTTGGAAGGGGGTGAAAAATACATGAGATGCTAAAATTGATCTTGATGCTCATCTTAGATGTCCTGACAAGTACGTGGCCGGCTCGCATCTATATACTCACTTTTCTCATCGTCGTACGTCACCCAAGACGATGTCCTGCTTCGGGTTTTAACCTAGCCATAGTTGCACCGGGTTAACTGCCGTTTCTCATGGCAGCACGGGTTCCTCAGTCTGGATTCAGTCAACTTTCCGGCGGGGCGAAGATGCTTCGGGGTACGATCAATCCTCCTATTCGCTCAGTAGTCCAGGTATTTCTGTTAATACGGGCAAGTCCTCTACCACTGTCGCCGTTGCAACATCGAAGAGTATGTGATCTTCGTTTGTAGGGTATACAATAAGTGCATATGGAGAGATCACGTTTGTGCATAAAACTCCTAAATGGGAAATCTTTACGGCCACAGACAATTCTGTGCATGGAGGTGGGCTGGTCGGTCCCACGAAATGCGCTTACAAGCAGGAAATCCGCGTAAAATTTTCCTAATGCGGTGGTGGATACATCGTCGCTCCTGTATGGACCCACTACCTACCGGAAAGAGAACATTAGACGGGCAACTAACTGACTGCACGGAGACTTCCATTATGGAACTTGGAACGATGAAACGCCGCCCCTGCGAGTGTTGTTCTTGTTCTTGTTCTTGTTCTCGTTGGTTCGTCTCTTTTAAATATGAAATTCTTATAATTTCACTTTCACTTCAGACATCTTCAACTTTTCCTGAAATCTTCATGACGAGTATGTAATTTCGGCCAACCATGGAGCTCTCGAAACTGTTCCAGCGGCCTCCACGCTATGCCGTTTCCAGCATTCTCTGTGCCTTGAGTGGCTTCTCATTCGGCATTGAAACGAGTATCATTGGTCCCATTCTAGTCATGGATGACTTCAGGCGCACTATCGGCGGCAGTTCTCAAGCCACGGTCCAAGGTCTCATCGTCTCGTCTCTCATTTTAGCGGCCGCCTTCTCGTCGCTAGTTGCTGGCAGATTGGCAGACGCGGTTGGCCGAGTCCGTGGAATCGCTATTGGTACCATCATATTTGCCATCGGCGCTGCTCTTCAGGCTGGGTCCATTAACATCGCCATGTTCATTGTTGGCCGGATCGTCGAAGGTGTCGGCGAGGGCCTCTACGTCGGGCCAATGATTGTGTAAGACCCTGCCCCTGATCTGATTGGCGAAGGACCGACAAGACCAACAGTTGTTATTATATAGCTATATCACAGAAATCTCTACTCCACAGCATCGTGCAGCTCTCACCACCGCTCCTCAGCTGCTTCACACGCTGGGTCTGGTTGTCGGTTTCTTCGCCTGCTATGGCACGGCCAACATCCCATCATCCCTCTCATGGCGCTTGCCACTTATCCTGCTAGCCGCTTATTCCTTCGCTTTTACTATCATGGCCGTTCTCGTTCTTCCCGAATCTCCTCGATGGCTCACGCTCCGTGGAAGGGGGAACGAAACGGCTGCCATCTGGGATAAGCTTGGGGTTGACCCTGTTGATAGGGAGAAAATTGTTGGGCAACTGTCTGACAACTCTGATGTGGACATTGAGAGGAGGGAAATCAAGAACGAGAAACAGGTCCCCGTTACTGCTGGCGAGACAAAGCAGACACTAAACGAGTCGAAGCAAGTTACCATACTAGAGGCTCTGTCGGATCCCAACACCCGACCGCAACTCCTAGCGGCCCTCTTCCTCATGGGAATAATCCAATTGAGCGGCATTGACGGTGTTCTCTTCGTAGGCCACACCAGTTCTGCTCTTCTCAGACTGCGCTAACACAGATCTAATCTTCCAGTACGCCCCTCTTGTCTTCCAACAAGCCGGCCTCACTTCCAACCAAGCCAGTTTCCTCGCTTCAGGTGTTTCGGGCATTGTTATTTTCGCTGTCACAGTCCCAGCCACCATCTGGGCGGACAGTTGGGGCCGACGTCCTAGCTTGATTCTTGGCGGCATTTCCATGGCGGTCCTCATGTTCCTGATCGGTGGCCTCTATGCCGGTGATACGGTGCATGAGAACGTTGGAGCGGGCCGCTGGATCGTGATTGTGGCCATATATATCTACATTGTGATCTTTTGCATTAGCTGGGCCGTCCATGTGAAGGTCTTCGCCGCCGAGATTCAACCGAAACGGACGAGAGCGACTGCAACGGGAATGGCATACGTCAGTTACAGCTTATCCAACTTCCTTGTCGCACTCATCGTGCCAATAATGCTTGCCAAAACGGAATACGGCGCCTACTTCCTGTTCGGAGGTTGTTTAGCTCTGACAGCTGCGGTCTGCTGGCTTTTCATGCCTGAAACGAGAGGAAGAAGTCTGGACGAGATCGAGGAAAGCTTCCACCAAAAAGGTCACTTCCGAGGGGTGCGGCAACGTGCTGGCGGCGATTTGAACGGCGATGCTCACCTTGCCTTTTCTAGGGAGGTCGCAAGCTGCAATCATGATAACGTTGCCTAATCGCTGTTCCAAATAGGGCGCGACTCGTCGCCAAGCCAAGAAGGCGGTCTTGGCCGAGTCTCTCTAGGAACCCGGAGGTTTCCTCGGAAAATGTGGGTCCACCCCCTTTTCGGGGTGGCAATGGCTAAAAAGCAATTAATGCTTTTTTTTTACATCTTTTTATACATTTTCTTTTTTATCCTATAATTAATAAATGAAAATGTAAACAACAAGTAAATATATACTTAATAATACGGTTATTTACGGAGGTATATGGCCTATATATCGCGCTAAGCTATTGTAAGAAATATTATAACCAAAGGGCTTGGCTTATTGTCAGACGGTCGGAGGATGTGTTGCCAGCTAGCAGGGGGTGTGCACCAATGCCACTACGCCACCAGGGCAAAAGATCGGTGGAAGGATCGCAATTGTGGCAATCATTCTGGTGCTTACAGCTGTATAAGAGCTGCTACGGTGGACAAGGCCGTAACAGGGGTGCGCTAGCACCCCATATACAGAAAGATTCCCTCTAATCGGAACATATATATTCCGTCCGTGGACTACTTCAAAAAATCAATACACGTTACGAAAGCGCACGCAACTAGCCAATTAATACAACAAAACTGATGTCCCCTATATCTAATAATTAAAAATCTCATTCGTTTAATTTGCGTCATTTATTAATTAATCAACTATTGCTAAAACGATATGGTTATTTATCAGTAGCAATTATCTATATACTTAACCACAATAACGACCGTACCGTCGACGTCCGCAATCATCTACAATGGCCCTAAGCACGTCCAGCGTTGGGTTCCGATCGCTATCTCTAAAAAGAATTCTCTATCATGAGGGGGAGACAATTCTGCTAAAAGATGCTGGGAGTGGTTAGCAGGTCTGTCGCTTTTCGATTGTTACGTATACCTTCTGACACAATTCTAGATCCCGCCAACAAATCGCTTTCTACGCAACTAAATACGCAATCATGGTCAGTTAGGGCAGAATTCAAGTAGGCGTCACGCCTTCTCACACTTGCCTCAGTTATGGCACAAGCATGCAACTCTCACCTAACGGACTAACGACCTGCCGGCACGGCCGCCTCATGGACCCACCCTGGGGTGAAGTCACTGGGCGCATCAGTGCCACCTTGCTGGTTGTTACGGGAAGATTAAACCGCCGTCCAGAATCCCCAAGAAACGACTACATTTGGAATGTACAACAAGCACAGGAAGTATTGGGATACTGGACTAGCTTACTCCTGTACCCAGAAATCTTTGAACTTTTCCAGCAGTGCAGTGTCGGTACTGTAACCCGGGAGATGGTTGCCGAGAATTATGCGCCACGCGAAGAACAGATATGTTCTCATCACAATTATTATCCGTGCAAACCTGGGCCAATAGAGAAGTGGTTGCGCACATACTATGGTCCGAAAGCCGAACATACAAACGAGAAAACAAGCATTCCAGAATTCGCTCGTCCGCGCTTCGCAGGTTTCGAGGCACTCCAAACATTAGATCCCTCTGCCCAAGCAGGTGCCGAGATGTATTGGTTTGCACCAGCTCCAGATGTCAATACTGTTGTCGATATCCCTGCGAAAATTTGGTCCCGCAAAACACCTGCAGGAAGTAGACCTGCGCATACCCCCGCTCAGGCTCCGGTTGCCGATCAGCCTGCCGATGCTGGCCCTGGTCATCCTTTCAATGTTACCGCCCAAGCGCGAACTGAGCCAGTCGTTGAGGCGACTGGCGACGGAATGGAGCCCCATTCAGGAAGCAGTGACTTCTGCAGAGGGAATGTAAGCAACATGTCTTGGGATGATTTTCAAGATTCGGATCCCGATGAGGACTCCACAAACGCAGCTTCTGTTGGCAAAACGGACACGTTTACAGAAGAGGAGGAGAGGGCTCGAGTAGTGGCCGACGTTTGAAAGAGATAGATTACCAGGAAGACCTCGATCTCGAGGATGATGACCCCATACACAACGAGGACAACGCAATACACGGAGGTACGGCTTATCAGAACGCCTTACCAGAAAGAGCTTTTGCAAAGTTCAGCGAGTGCTTGGAAGATCTCAAGCGCCTTGGTGATGACGTGTACAAGTTTACGAAGAAAAAGCTTTCAAGTTTTCGGCTGGACCCGGAAGAAGAGCAGCATTGCCGATCTCTGAAGACCCACGAGGCTACAGCCGGTGATGAGGAAGGATGGATAAAACTTGCGCTTGATCAGCCAAGGGCGAGTTTGACAGGGTCCGTCAAGATATTCTCGCAGCATTGGCCCTGGAGTACCCTGAAAGGTCGATGGTGCCGTCAGAAGGGATGGACGGCGGGATCCAGATTACGAACAAAGCTAGCCTAATGCAGAGCAAGTATCCCAGGCGCCCAGGCTTCATCTCTCTATGCGAACACTGGGCAAACAATCCCTTTCTATCACGTGAGGAGCTCAAAAGCAAGCTGCCCGCAGGAAGTTCAGGTGGCAATCACTTATGGGACGCCTTTCACGAGCTGAACGGTGGCAGATTAATGTTCCATTTGCGCAGCGACTCCTATCCAGACGAGAAATTCTTATGGCCCACACACACTGAAGTGGGTTATAATATCACTTGCAGGACTCCACTGCTATGTGAGTGGGCAATGGCATGCTGGTTTCGTTCATGTCATATCCGGGGCCTTTTGCCAAGTCAGGATATGATACGAGATGTCGCTATTGAGATCATCATACGCTTCCAGGAGGTTTTCCAGCAGAACGGTCATTGGAAAGTTACGTACGTCAAGGGCCAATGGCACACGGACGAGTACACTAAGGCACGATACCAGGGACGCAGCCTGTGCCACCAAACTCGGGCCAACTATGCAATCGCAGCCCGGATCAACGGCTTCACGAACCCCTGGTCCGCCCAGTTGGATATCGGAATGCGTATCCTGCGGCAGCTTCAGAAAATCGCTGGTGAAAACGAGGACCAAGTAATTGAACGGGCAGCTACATACTTCAAGATCCTAGTTGAAGAGGTTGGCAAGGCGAAGGACCCAGGAAGACGCACATATGCCGTTAATAAAGGTACGACGAATAACGAGACGAAACTGCTCCACTGTCTCTCAGAAATAGTGTTTGCCTACGAAGCCAACCTGCGCGTCGAACGGAGCAGAAAATTTCAAGGAGTACAGAAGCGTCATGGGGTTGAGAAGGCTCGACAACAGACGGACCGGAAATTTCTCTCGCTCTTGTTCCCAGAATATACATATAGCGCGTTTGGGAATCGCAATCGCGCTGTCGCTCGCAAATTATTGCATCAGAATTGGTAATAACCAACGCTGTTTCGTTCGAATGCTATTTTAATTCTGTCAGCGCAAAATAGGTACTGGTTTTCTTGGTACTATTAGTTCATTAGAAACATAACTTAGTTATCGAAGGTTGATTAAAATGGTAGCTTACTCGGGCATGGGCGTACGTGTCATCTAATGTGTCCTCTAATGTGTCCTGTCAAGTTACGGTAGGTCAGGCCACGTAGAATTGTCATTATTGTGCTATCGTCCCAACACATGCATGCTTCGTCACCCCGTCCCACAGCTCATGCCACGAGCTCGACGACGCCACCGGACTCCACGATCTTGCTTTCAGCATACTTGCTGATATATCTAGTGCGGACGACTAGAGGGATCTCAGGCAGGCGTCCCTTGCCAAGCAACTTCGAGTAACCAAGGTTCAACAAGTCGAGGACAGGCGCGGTATCTTGGGATTGGCCGGACAGGTATTTCTCGCGCATGTCCTCGGGAAGCAGGGAGCAGAGCTAGATTAATGACATTAGCCAAAGTCTTGATACGTTGGGATAGACGATTAGTACCTTATCAATGTTGATCGACGGGTTCCATTGCGAGCTCTTGGACAGGTGATAGCGACGCATTCCGACCTTGCCAAAGTAACCTGGATGATAACGATCTAGGTTTGTACGGTGGTGATGCTATTGAGGAGTCAGCTGCACGGTCGATGGTGAACGAGGTTATTTTCTTTACCTGGCCTCCTGCCATTCCGCGGCCACCAGGATGTTTCCTGTGCTTTCCCACGCGACCGTGGCCAGCACTAACGTGTCCACGATGCTTGCGTGTCTTGCTGAGTCGAGTCGGCATCTTTGCGGTATTTGTATTGCGTCGACTCGGCCGTGTCGCGGCTTGCAGGGTGTGTCCTGAGAATCAGTGCGGTTTGCAAAGTGCGTCCTTGGAAAATGGGTCAAGTGTAAAATACGTGCGGTCTTGTGGGTAGGTACCTATGCAGATAGGGCTCCGGCTAATCTGGGGCCAAGTGGACGAACCAGGCATATAAGCCACAAACTACAAGCCACAAACTTCGGCCTACTTATAGGATTCACAGCCGTTCACTTTGCACATAGTCTGAGCTCCCGCTCACGATGTTTTGAAAGTTTGATGCTGTAGGGTTAGTCCTTGAGAGGTTAAATTAAACTTGGGACAGTAATATATCATTTTGAAAACTGAGCATAACCGTTTCTTTTGCTGTTTTCCGTTTTGGAGCTACATATCGCGCTATAGTCATTTTTTAAAAATTTCGATAGGGTGAGCGTTACATGTGAGTGTTTATTTTATGGGCCGCATGTGGCATAGAAGACCTCCATTTTCGGATCACAGAACCTCTAGTCTTGGAGGCTTGCGTGCCCACTGCTCATGACTTGTATGCAAATGGACGGCTTATCGCTCGGCACTGCCAAAATCTTGGGTGCTGATTGGATCTCGTCAGCGCTCGTCAGGAGACCGCGGGTCGGCCCCACAGAGGAAGACTTCATCGACGCCCCAGATGGCACTACTGCGCGCAACCAATGCCCTGGGGCTTCATCTGCCCGAAGTAGAGTTGGCCGACCTGCACCGAACCGTATCCGACTCAAGTGTTCAGGTGCCCTCTTGGGAATTGTTCCTCTCGTTCCCGAAGGAAACCCGCTCATGAGTGAGGAACATGTCGGGAAATCTTGCGTCCTATTCGAACAGTACCGCTTAGAATTCTGTGTGAACTGCCGTGTGTCTCGCTTTGAGAGGAGAACTTGGAGAGCCGAGCATTACTTAGCATACTACATGCTGACCTGCTGGGACGGCTCGAATTCCGGATCTATGCCCGTTCTGTTGAGCTGGAATAATAACACATGCCCTCAAGTCATCTTTCGCGTGCTCGGATTATACACCAGGCTTTCAGAGCTCGGCATAATCGGTCCTGCCTTCGGGCGGCTGCTAGGGAACTATTACGCACACTGCGCGCACTATGGTAAGTTCAACCGGAAGATATTCTCTTACAAGTCAAAGTTTGGCATCAACCCCTTGATTGAGGAGCTCGAGCAGCATTATCCCGAAAGTCACGTCGCCTTTTTCGGAGAGTATCTCAAGTTGCTAGGCGCCATTGGTTGGAACTATGATGGTACGGACGAGCGGTACGGATTCCCTGCACCGCCTGTTTTTCCCCGACATGCATTGCTCATTACCCGAATCCCGTGGGATATTGGAGATGCGGATAAACTCTACGTCAAATGGTCTTCCTGCGTGCCCGCAGCCTGAGCTAGCTTAGAGTCATATTAGCGTAACGTTTAACTTCCGCACGTACAAGCCCCTATCTACCTAAGACAAGGAGAGAAGGGAAGAAAGGGGGGAAGAAAGGCGGCAGGACAAAAAGAAAAAAGAAAAAGACCAAAGGAACGGGGGAAAAGGGGGGAGAAAGAAAAAAAGAAAGCCCAGCAAGGTAAAATAAAGCGCTACAGGCTAGCATATAATGCCAACCGTAACCAAAAACGTTTAGTAATGGAATTAAGCAGGCCGGTTTAAAGATAGCCTTAATGTTGACTTTATCAATAAAAAAATATAAAAAATATATAAAAAATCCCTTCGAAAGCCATGGCTCGTGGTCCAAAAGAGTTACGACGTTAAAAGGCGGGTACGTCATAATTACGTAGTTCTCGAGACAGTTGTCGTAAACATCGGCAAAAAGTTACTTGGCTGAATTATACGGCCAGTCAGGAAAGAATTCTAGCCTTAGGTTTCGGTATCAGGCTCATCAAATGTGGGTAGTTATTACCACGACCTTATGGAGTTAAGATACGGTAAAAACAGGTTTTCATACGAACGTCAACCCCCCACTCCCCATACTCAGAACACTATATAACATGTTATCACTTAACGTTAAGCCCTCCATAGCTGGCGTCGAGCAGCTTCCACATCCCACGCATCAACCCGCGCCTCCTTTTCGGCGGCTTAGCGCCGGCATTTTCAGGCGGGGGGGGGGGGGGGGGGGGGGGGGGGGGGGGGGGGGGGGGGGGGGGGGGGGGGGGGGGGGGGGGGGGGGGGGGGGGGGGGGGGGGGGGGGGGGGGGG
>QJNY01000730.1:0-30465 GCA_004155945.1 Monosporascus sp. mg162
AAGCCGACCGACTAGATAACTATTTTCGACCGAATCCTTAACCCAAATACGCGAGCATTTCTTGTCCGGCTTTAATACGTTAAAGATATACGTCGGAGAACGTGTTATAGGACGTGTTGGGAGCGTATTGGGAGCGTGTTGGAAGCGCGTTGGGGGCATGGGGGGTCCGTGCGAGGCGTTTCACGGGACGTCTCGCGGGACGTGTGGCTGGGCGTATGGCAGGGCGTGTCGGGCTTGATCTCGCAATAACTCGAAACCTACGCAATTATACGATTAGAATAGACGTTTCCAGAAAGATGAATACTTGCTATATAGGATAAATAAGTTCTTTTAGCCAGCAGAAAGGTTGTGGCAAAAAATTGCTGCTAACAGTTATTGAAGTTATTCGGTTGCGGTCGGCTTAAGAAGAAGGAATGGCAATATGGCGTCCGCAACAAGCCTTGATATTATGCGTGCACTTATCGAGAAGCTGTAGATAAGGCTAACAAAGAAATATTCGATTGATTTGAGTTGATTTGAGGTGTTGTGGTTGAGTTATTTAGGTGTGTTGCTGAGAGGTACCAAAAAGTGTTTCGCTTATATGTGTGTCTCGCTTATATGTGTGGGACGTTAATATGAAAGCAATTATTAATATATAGTTTACAATACTATATGAAAGGGGGCAAAACCACATAAAAAAAACTTAAAAGATACGTAAAATCGCTAGTTAGTAAGTTGCTTACATATAAAATATATGGGCTAATACGAAATTATGCGATATATTTAACTCCAAATAATACGATGCTATTAATGCTTTAATTTATTTTAATGTGTTAAAGTTATATAATATTACCAAATAAGAACGTTTAAACGAAATGCGGTCAATCAGGATTACAGAAAATGCCGAGCTCTATTAATATTAAAATTATAGTAAAATTTCCAGGTCGGTTATGCAAGATATAAAAATAACTAAAAAGCGAAAAAATA
Organism: Monosporascus sp. mg162; assembly: GCA_004155945.1. NCBI lineage: Eukaryota > Fungi > Ascomycota > Sordariomycetes > Xylariales > Monosporascus > Monosporascus sp. mg162. The sequence continues at coordinate 967 of QJNY01000730.1, forward strand.
TATTAATAACTCGGTATTGTCTGGCGAATATTTACATTATTTATTTAACGACGCCGCAAAATATGACGGACCGTTCCGAATAGAAGTATGTTATAACCAAATAAGCTTGGCCTATTGGCAGACAGTCGGAGGTTGTGTGGATTACCTCTGATGCAAAACCTTAGGTTACGTAACGTGGATCCGAATGGATCTACGGATCTAAACGGATCAGTATGGTATAGATCCGAATGGATTTTCGGATCTATAGGGATTACAGCAAATAAATCCGAATAAATTTTCGGATCCAAAAAGATTCCGTTTAAAATATATACGTTTATTATTTCCTATAATTTAAATAATACCAGTTTATAATAATAATTGGTTACTTAAATTTATATTTACTATTACCAAACGTAATTATCGCTTTATTGCTTAAATTTTTACGATATTACTGTTAATATAAACCGTACGATTAGGTTTAATAATTAGTTAAGCTTATAACCGTTATACGTTACAAGCTTTTGTTTAGTAATACCGTTAAATTTTAAGCAATATTTAATATTGTTAAGATGTCGACTAGTACCGAAGCCACCGTTTCTACCTTTACCTAATAGCTGCAAAAAGGCGTTTAGTAATTTAAGGCCTATATTTAATAATTTATTGTTTAAGCCGCCGCCTTAATTGATTCGATATTAGTAATCGTTATTCCAAAACTTAAGGTTAAAAAACCCGAACCTTACGATGGTACAGGAAATGTTTAAGGCTTTTTAACTTAGGCCAAAGTATATTTACGATTAAAAAAGATCGAAGGTGATGCCGACAGAATCTTTATTATGGCAAAATTCTTAAAAGGAGACGCTTTAAATTGGTTCGAGCTTACGTTATAAGATTACTTAAAGAATATGGAAAACGACCAGGAAACGGTTACTAAAAAGATTTTCGAAAGTTACGTTAACTTCGAATAAAAGCTTAAGGATAACTTCGATAACCCGGACGCAAAACGAAAGGTTATATAGGACCTTTTATAGCTTAAATAAAAGGAACTAGCTTTTAAATACGCCGTCGAGTTCAGGAATTTTATATCCAAGGTAGAATGGGTCGACGATAAAGACGATACCCTAATCGACGTCTTTTATAAAGGATTAAAGGACGATGTTAAGGACGAAATCATCAAAATCGAACGACTTAACGTATTCGATAAATATATCGCTAAGGCTGTAAAGATCGATAATCAACAGTTTGAACGACGACAAGAACGACGTAAATAGTTCGCCCTACGGTCCAAATTTTAAGGAACTAACCAGGGTCGAAAGCGCCTTACGCTTTCCACCTTTTATAGGATTTAACTAAGGCTTATGGAATTAAGGGCTATCTAAGCGAAAAAAAAGTCCGTTACTTGTTATAACTACGGTAAACCCGGATATATTGCGCGAAAATGCAAAAGCCCAAAAAAGGTATATTAAGCTTTAATCCTTAAAAAATTAATACAAAAAGGAACCTGGCGACCGAAAAACGATTAATATGATCCGCGCCAAAAACAACAATAAATTTTTACTAAAAGTGCGACAGGGAATAAAAAAAGCAAAAAAGCTAGCTTAAGCAAAAGCTAAAAGGGCTAAAAAAGCTAAATCCATTGGACCTACTGTTACCTAATGGCTATAAAAATACGAAGGATGGAAAGAGCTAAGCGACAATAAGCTACCTACCCGTGCATAGCAAAAACGGTAACAAAAAAATAACCAGTTAATGCTTAACGCATGGCTAAAAGAATACAAAAAATAGGACGAAAACTTATATCCAGAAAAATACGATCGGTACGGAAAGTTTTACGCGGTTAGCTGTCGACGACCGCAGTGCGAGGTATACGAAAATAAGAAAAAATATATCGTACGACGAATTATGCGTATATAGCGATAAAGTTTCGATTTTAAAAATCGAACTGAAAATAAACTTAAGGATTAAAGGTCATATCGTTATATACGAAAAGCCGTAATAATGGAAAAGATCGACGAGCTGGCAATTATTAAAAACTAACTAGAAAAAAAATATTACCCTGTATATAAACCTTAATATTATTACGAATAGTATAATTATTAAACGTAGGAAAAATTAATCCAAAAAATAATGGAAAAATATTACCAGAAAATAATTACCGATTTACAAATTCAGCTAACCTTTACGGAGGATCCAAAAAAGCAATTAGCTATATAAAAGGAAATTCGTTCCTTTTCGAGCTGGAAAACCCTAAAGCCAGAATATATCACCAAAAAAACGTTTTAAAATTAAGTGGAATACTTAACAGCAACGTTACGCCGACAAAAATAATAATTAAAATAAATTCAAAACGAAAATAAAAAACTTGGAAAAAGAATTTAGTAATTCGAAAATAACCCAAAAAACCTAAGTTATTTATAATAAAGCCTTAAGCTGGTAAAAAAACGAAAATAAATAATAATACCTTAAGAAAGCTTTAAATACGATACGAATAATACGAAAGAAACTTATAACGGTATAAGTACGAATTAAAAATAAGTAATATACCGTATTTGTAAATTACGGCGTAACAAAAAGCAATTATATCGTTTTAAAAGTAATTAATAAGTTATAACTACCATAAAAAAATAAAAAAATACCTTTATAAGGTCGAAAACGCCGAATGTTAAATATTTAATTACGACGATAAATAAGTTCGATACGAAATTAATTACTTTAAAACCTTTATCGAAAAAAAAAAAACAAATTATTAATTTCGACGTTATTGCTATCGAAAACTTCGATTTAATTTTAGGTTTGCTATGGTTAAAATAGCATAACTCGGTTATTAATTAAAAAATTCGCGAAATAAATTACGATTTATTTTCTAACGATAAGCTAAACGACAAAAAATTTTAATATTCGATCGATAAAGTAAACGAATGCAGGCATAAAAAAACGGCAAAAACTTTATTACCTAAAAACATACGACATATTAAAGAAAAAAGGCATAATCGAAAAATACGACGTATTATTACTAACTTTAAAGCAAAATTTAAACAAATAAATAACGATTTAAAACGACCGCCCGAAAAATTACCAAAATAAATAATTAAGATATTTTTATAGTATTACAAATACGACAAATTATTTAGTAAGGAACTTAATACCAAATTGCTAAAGTATAGCGAGTAAAATTACGAAATAATTTTTAAAAATGGCAAAAGTACCGCTTTTTATCCGATTTATAACTTAAACTATGCAAAACTATACGCATTCCGTAATTACCTCGAAACCCAATTTCGAAAAGGATGGATTCGACGTTTTAAATTACCAGCCGGATACCTTATATTTTTCGTACCGAAAAAAGGGGGAAAGTTTCGACTAATAATGGATTATCGATAATTTAACGACATTACCGTTAAAAACAGAACGCCGTTACCATTAATTACTAAAATAAAAGATCGCCTATAAGGAACAAAATGGTTTATAGTTATCGATTTTCGAAATAGTTATAACATAATTTGGATTAAGGAAAAATATAAATAAAAAACAGCCTTTAAAACGAAATACAGCTTATACGAATACCTAATTACTTTTATGGGATTAATTAACGTACCAGCAACCTTTTAACGGATAATAAATTATGTATTAAAGGAATACTTAAATATTTTTGTTATCTGTTATTTCGATAATATTTTTATTTACTTAAAAACGGAAAAAAAAGTACGAAAAATATGTTTATTAAGCTTTATAAACGTTATAAAACGTTAAACTTTTGGTTAATATTGAAAAAAGTTATTTTTACAAATAAAAAATCGAATTCCTAAAATATATTATTACGCTAAAACAAATTCGTATAAACTTTAAAAAATTATCAACAGTTAAAAATTAAGTATAACTTATTAACGTTAAAAAGATATAAGCATTTTTTAAATTTGCTAATTATTACCGACAATTTATACGCAATTTTAATAAAATAGCTATGTTATTAACGGAACTTATTAAAAAGGATAAACCATTTAAATAAATTCCAAAAAAGGAAATAACTTTCCAGCAAATTAAAAACGCCTTTATTAATAAGTTAATAATAATTATATACGACCTAAAATAACCAGTTAAGCTAAAAACCGATATTTCGGATTATGTTTTAAAAGCTGTAATTAAATATCGAAACGATTTTAAAAAACTGTATCCGATTACGTCTTATTCTTATAAACTATATAAAGCCGAATTAAATTATCCTATTTACGATAAGGAATTCCTAACTATCGTTAACGCCTTCAAAAAATTTAGGCATTACTTTAAAGGTAATATATACCAAATTAAGGTATATACGGATTACAAAAATATTATATATTTTTTTACGACAAGAGAATTTGTCGGAAAACAGTTACGTTACGTAAAAAGCTTTTCTGAATTTGATTACGTTATTATTTATCGAAAAGGATTAAAAAATGATAAAGCAAACGCATTTAGCAAACGACCTAACTTGGAAAAACCTAAAATTAAGGTATTATAGATAATTTTCGATATTATACCCGAAAAATACCTAAGACAGCGACGAATTATTACGATACGAACAATATTAGCTGATATATATTAATGTATTTAATAATATAATGCTAATTAACCAGCAAAATACCAAATAAACAAAATATAAGTATCCGAAAACCTATAAAAGGATTTAATACGGAATATATACGAATACTTTATATATAAATACTTAGGGATTTACAAACCTTAAAACGTTTATAACGGATATATTATTTTCTTAAAATGAAAACCATAATATAAAAGGTAATACGGTAATACGATATTTGCGCTAAAGTAAAGGTACGACGATATAAACCTTACGGAAAATTGCAACCTTTATTAATTATTAAACGACTATAGGATTCGATTATATTTAACTTTATTACTAAGCTTCCTTTATTAAAAAATTTAATTACAGGAATATATTACGATAACATTTTCGTAATCGTTAATCGATTTACGAAAATTTTTTATTTTTTACCTTATAATAAAAATACCGATGCAAAATAATTGGCATACATTTTCCTTAAACATATTTTAAGTACCTACGGATTTTTAACGGAAATTATTTCGGATAAAGGTATTACCTTTACTTCGAAATTCTGGCAAGGTTTAATAGCCCAACTTGGATTAAATTATAAATTATTTAACGCATTTAAACCTTAAATAAACGGATAAACGGAAAAAACTAATTAAACGTTAAAAACGTATTTATTATATTATATTAATTACGAACAGAACAACTAAATCGAAAAATTACCAATTATACAGCTAACTTATAATACTAGCTATTACGAAAGTATCAAAATAACGCCAGCAATTACCAATTTTAGATTTATACCTAAAGTTTACCGAGATTTACATAAAAATGAACCAGTTAACGTTAAAGTAATTTTAATGTCGGAACAGCTAAAATAACTGTACGCAAAAATAAAATTAAAGCTCGAATTCGTACGTAACCAGATAAGCAAATACTATAACCAAAAAAAGTTAAAAGGACTAACTTTTTCAAAAAAAGAAATAATTTACTTAGTTACCAAAAACATTTAAACCAAAAAGCCAAACAAAAAATTCGATTTTAAATATATCGGCTTATACAAAATCGCTAAGAAAATCTTAAAAAATAACTATAAACTGAAACTACCGCCGAGGGTTAAGCTTTATCCAATTTTTCATATTTCCTTATTAAAGTCAGCAACCGATACGATTAAAATTAATAGAAAACAGGATAAAGATAAAAAAGTTATAAAAAATATACTAATTTACGAAGCAGAAAAAATACTGGATATACGCAAAAAAAAAAAGGGACTTACCCAGTACCTAGTTAAGTAGAAAAATTACTTAGATTCCGAAAATACCTGGAAACCTGCGAAGAACCTTACGAACGCCCAGCGCCTTTTGAAAAACTTTTACCAGCAACGCCGGAAGCGCCAGCATTAAAGGTATTCCAGTCCGCGTCGCCTAATAACGGCCAATCAGTATTTTTAACCCCAGGCCATTCCGAAAAATCTGTAACTTGCGTAGCTTATACGGCCTGCAAAGCCGTTTCGCGTTTTAATCTTTCCTGTTCCTCCAGTTCGTCTAAAAATTAAAGCTTACGATTTACCATTTTAACACCCTTAGATTAAAGGAATTTTTGCTGATACCGTAATCGCTAGAAACGGGCGATCGCTTTATTCATTTCTTTTTATAATTAAAGCAATCGCTTTTCGGCCAAAATTTCCTCGCGTTTTAAACGTTCCGCTTCCTTATTAATATTACGCAAGGAATTAAAAGAAATACCCGATCCATCACAACTCCGTTTCTTCAGAACGCAGTTTTTACAACGAGCTACGTTTTTTATTATAACATATTCTTCCTTATGTTTAAAATACGCAGAATAAAGCATAACTTTAAAACACTGATTTCGAATATAAGCAACCAAGTTTTCGCGTTTTTCCTTTTAATTAAAACGTTTACGAAATGTTTATTTTTCGATACGGTTAGGCATAACGACGAAAAACAAGCAGAAAAACAATAATAAGAAAAAAGGGAAGTTATTTACCAAATAATGCGACAAACAAATTAATCTTTAAAGGCAAAGATCTTAAAAGGGGGGAAATTATGTTATAACCAAATAAACTTGGTTTATTGGCAAATAGTCGGAGGTTATGTGGATTACCTCCGATATAAGACTTTAAGTTACGTAACGTAAATCCGAATGGATTTACGGATCCAAACGGATTAATGTGGTATAGATCCGAATAAATTCTCGGATCCATAAGGATTACAGTAAATAAATCCGAATAAATTTTCGGATCTAAAAAAATCCCGTTTAAGATATATACGTTTATTATTTCCCATAGTTTAAATAATACCAGCTTATAATAACAATTAGTTACCCAGATTTACATCTGCTATTACCAAACGTAATTATCGCTTTATTGCTTAAATTCCTACGATACTACTGCCAACATAAACCGTACGACTAGGTTTAATAGTTGGTTAAGCCCATAGCCGTCATAAAGTATTTACCGAATTATCCATAATATGTGCCATAAAATCATAATCTCTTTCCGGATACAAAATACTACGATCGTCCGAAATCAAATCATCCTGAGCGAATTCGTTACCGAGAGCTTTTCGGGCAGCTGCATTGAAGTTATTTACAAGTTAATTCTTGTTCTTTGTTATATTTAACCAGTTAAGCTTATTTTCGTCGTTAGTAATAGGTACCGTATTATTGGAATCAATAAGCCTAATTTCCATAGGTTTACGGCCTGCGATTAAAATATCTCCGGATTTCCAGCTAGCCCTTTAAGTCCGCAATAAATGTCCCTTAACAAACCAAAAATTGCGAAACAAAAAGTAAATACGTTCGAAGATTTCATTGCGAAAGTTTCGAATAACGTAACGCTTATTTCGCGAAAAAGCATAACGGGCATCGAATTTGCGCTGAAAGGAAATACGGTACTTAATTAAAAATGAATCTCGGAAAAAAAAAGTTAACGTTATATGTATTATTTTTCGACCGGCGCAGATCGCCAGCAAGCTATAGATTATAATGTTCGCCTTTTCGATTAAGTATTTTCCATGTTTTCTTCCTGGATTCTGTAAAAGCCAAAGTCGACGTTAAGATCAAATTAATAAGTACTGGATTTAATACTGCAGGGCGTAATATCCTGTCGAAATAAAATAAAGGTATCGGCCGTTTAATATGATTAACAGCGCCATATCGTATAGCATGCGAAAGATAAAAATAAACGTGGGCTTTTTAAAGGAATTGGCAATAATTTTGGAATTCTTTATCGATAAGAACGGCATCGTTTAACGGTCGTTATTATCCATAATTTGGTTAAAAAAGATATCGCCCTACGTAAGATTATCCGTAGTAAAAAATATGGCCGGCCCTATTACCAGCCGATAGAAAACCTGCGTTTAATATGCATTAATTAAAACTGCGTAATTTAAAACGCAAGAACGTTTCAGACAAGTGAGCTGGATACTTTTGGCACCTCGCAACAATCAATCCAAATAACTCAAGCATAACACATTCAATTGATTCAAATTAACTGTATTCTTTTTTCGCAGACCGTATTTACAGCTTTTCAATAAGTGCACGTATTATTTCAGGCTCTGTTGCGGATGCTATATTGCCATTCCTTCCTCTTAACTTTCCTGCAACAGCTACCCCAGCAGCGGTTAACAGCAGGGTTGTGAATTAGTTACTAATAGTTTAATTACAAACTACAACTTGTAATTTGTAGTTAGTTAGTAACTATAAAAAACTAAAAATTACAGCGTCTTTACTAAGTTTTTGAATAAGTCAATAAATGAGCATATACATATTTATACATATACTAATTAACATAACGTGCCACACAAGCGAGCGTAACACACAAGCGAGCGCAACACTTTCTGGCATTTCCTAGCAATGCACCCAAATAACTCAACTACAACACATCCAACTGATTCCAATCAATCGTATTATCTTTCGCCGGCCATATCTACAGCTTCTGGACAAGTGCAGGCATTATATCAAGGCCTGTTACGGACGCCAGGTTGCCATTTTTTCTTCTTAGGCAGACCGCGACCGACTAACTTCAGCAACTGTTAATACCAATTCTTTACCACAACCTTTCTGCTGGCCAAAAGAGCTTGTTCATCCTATATAGCAAGTATTCATCTTCCTAGGAAACGTTTGTTTTAATCATTCTATTACGTAGGTATCAAATTGTTGCGAGATCAAGCCCGACACGCCCTGCCATACGCCCCGCGAGACGCCCCGCCAGACGCCCCGCACGGACCCCCATGCCCCCACAACGCGCTTCCAACGCTTTCCCAACACGTCCTATAACACGTTCTCCGACGTATATTTTCAACGTATTAAATCCGGACAAGAAATGCTCGCGTATTTGGGTTAAGGATTCGGTCGAAAATAGTTATCTAGTCGGCAATATGGCGTCTGCAATAAGCCTTGATATAATGCGTGCACTTGTCCAGAAGCTGTAGATACGGTCGGCGAAAGATAATACGATTGATTGGAATCAGTTGGATGTGTTGTGGTTGAGTTATTTGGGTGCATTGCTAGGAAGTGCCAGAAAGTGTTGCGCTTGCTTGTGTGTTGCGTTCGCTTGTGTGGCACGTTACTTTTTATTCGTTATGCTTATTAATTATAAATAAAATTGCCAATAAGGTACAATGAAAGGCGAAAATTAAGTCTATAAATTACTGAAAGTTGCAGAGCAAGTTATGATATAATTTTTATCAAGTTTTGATTAGACGTAGTATTACTTCTAGGCCTTTTTTAGTTACAATTATTATAGTATTTTAAATATATTGTTTAAACTAAGTAATAAAAGCATAAAAGTAACATATAAAGCTTCCAAATAACAACAAAACAATACAGTAATAAAAGCTTTGAAATTTAGAACTTGAATAAATTATTTTATTAATCTTAAAGTAGCATAAATATTAAAAATACTTAACAAATCACCTTAAAAATAAAATAATGTAAGATTATTACTATTAACAAATGTAAGGACGTAAAAACAAACAAATACAAAATATCTTAATTTCCTTTATAATTTGTAACTCTTTTTTAAGAATTTAAATTAATAAAGCTTATAAGTTAGTGAATAACCCTGTTAACATATCTTAAAATCCGGTTTACCTATGTAGTAAAATGTTTGATTTTAAGAATAATAAGTAAAGTTTTTAGATTGCAAAATGTAAATTTAAAAAGGAAAGTGGTATTGAATCGATATAAAAAAGCGGCATATAATCAGGAATCTTAAGATATAAGTATTAACATATCATAAGTTGGTTCTCTAGTACAAAATTAAAGTTATATAGCTTAATAGACCACATAAAATAAACATACAGATTTTAAAGGCCTTTTTAAATATTTTATAATAATTCGAAGCTGTTAATATCAGTAACTCTAGTTTTCAGCTTTTTTGTAGTTACTAACTACATGTAGTTGGTAGTTAGTGGCCTGACTAAAACTACATTAGTTAGTAACTACAAAAAAACTACAAACTACAAACTACAATCGCAACCCTAATAAAGACCAATGGCTACAATACGAACGATTTTACTATATTTATATCAACATATATACCAAGCTAATAACTACCCACTTAAAACATTAACAAATAAAGTTCAGACATTAGAAAAAGTTTAAAAAGCCCAATAGAAGACTTATACGAATGTTACTTACATAAATATCCAGGAATCTATAAAACCTTAAAACGTTTATAACAGACGCATTCTTTTCTTAAAACCAGTAGCATAAATATAACACGGATACGATATTTGTGCGAAAAAAAGATACGACTGCAGAAACTATACAGAAAGTTATAGTTACTACCAATTGCAGAGCAATTATAGGGTTTATGTAATTTTGTTAGTATTATTAAGCTTTGGTTAATATAAACGCAGCAACGAATGTATTATGATGGCATTTTGTTAATCGTTAATGGATTTACAAAGTTTTTTATATTTTCTACTCTGAAACTAGGATTGCGAATTTGTTACTAGGGGTTTAACTACAAACTAAAACTTGTAGTTAGTAGTTGGTTAGTAGTCTAACTAAAACTAATTATATGTAGTTAGTAATCATAAAAATGCGAAAACTTATAGCTACTTTCATGGATTTTTGATTGAATATTTATTTATATTTATTTATTATAAGTAACATTTAACAAGTATACGTCAAAACATGAGTAATAGCAATCTAAATATTTAAAGATATGAAGCGATATATATATATATATAACGTCCTAGATAAGCGCGTCTGACAAATAAGCGAATCGGATAATGTCCTACACCACCGAACGAGACACGCCACCGAACGGGATACTTTTTCAATATCCAAACCATCCAACTACAATTACTTATTTCTTAACAACCATAATATGGAGCGCTTTACAAAACAAGCAAGAATGAACCTAGGCATACAGGCTAAAAAACGAGATCCTAAACTTAGTTACAGAAAGCTTAGTTCTATTATGAAATCCTACATTCTACCTTAGAAGCGCAATTTAACGGCAGGTGCGCCTGAGCCGATATTATTCCTAATTCGCGAAAATTGACGGCGACCGAAGAAAATTCCTGGTCGACTGTATTCTCGACCTAGATACGCGAACGTTTCCTGTCCGGCTTCAGCACGTTGAAGATATAGCCAATATACTACTTGCCTAACGCGTTGCAGAACGCGTCAGGGTTAACTGGGCGTCGAGATTTGTTAAACGGCAAAAAAAACTTTAAACGCGTTTAAATCTTCCGATTTATTATTAACGGGTCCTATCCGAAAATCAAGAAATATTTCGCAAGTAGTTCAAGCTTGTTCGGGCTATAATTACGAAGTACGGTATTACAGAAAAGGATATCTACAATTTCGACCAGACTGAACTTTTAATAAGGGTTTTTATGGTAACGAATATAGTAATTACTAATACTAAACGACGTAAAAACCCTAAATAAACCCGATAAGAGAAAAGAAATTACCGTTATTTAAGTTGTTAATTTTTAGAATTAAGTTATAGCGTTACTTGTTATTATAACGGGGAAAAACTGCACTAAAGTCTAATACCGCGATAACCTATTATTAACAGCCGATTAAAAAGATATTAAGTAATGATAGCTAAGTAAGAAATAAAAAAGATTTCGAATAAATTTAGCATTTTAACAAATCTATTCGGACGCGTACGAAAAGTTTGAAACGTATCCTTAATTTCGATAGGTATAAAAGTTATTATTTAATGGAATTCGAAACATATTACGCGAAGTACGATATTATTACGTTTTATATATCCATGTAATTTCCTATCTGTTTTAACCCTTCAACGTATTTTAATTTTTATTTTATTTTAAAACGCGCTTATTTGCGGTATATCAAAAACTTAATACGACGCCGTTATACCTACATTGGCAAAAAAGATTCTCTTGCCGGCTCCTACGACGCGTTTTAAGTTGCCATAACGTCCGATAATATCAAATCTGGATTTCGGAAAGCTGGTTTTGTTTTAACCCAATAACGTTCCTTCCAAATTGGAAGTTATTCCAGGTGTGCCTACGCTAACCGTCTCCCCGTTAACTTCCGCCGGTTCCATTCGTTCCCCGCCCGCGAAAACCTTTAAAAATGTTTAAAAAAGATAACGAAATAAGGACGTTACTTGCTAAAATTTTGAAAAGTTATCAAAATAGTTCGTTAAAAGTTATTACATTGCTTAGTTTTTTAACGAAAAGTAATTTTAATACGCTTTTTCCGTTATAGAAAGGGAGCGCCTTCTCTACGCTGTATATAACGTCTTGGGACAAAGTGGAAACGTCTCCAAGACGTCATAGATATCAGTAGATAAACAAGACGAACTAAGCCTAGAAATAATTTCTAAGCATTCAATCAATACGACTGGGATTTGCTCTTACAATTGGTAGCATCTTCGCAGTGCTGAAACCTTTCGTACCTATACATATCTTTTTTTTTCGCTCAAAGACAGCCCCTCGGCAGTTTTAAGATTTCTTGGAAACGTTTTGCTCATCCGCTAGCTAATAATCGAAAACCTTCTTTCTCCGCCCGGTCGTCGACACCCCGAACACTGCATAACACGATACCTTTTTCAGTACATCAAACCTTATTTCCGTCTCCAGCAGAATCTTTTTGTTATTATTTTTCTTATTTAACTTTATATTAGCTGATTCGTTTTTAACTTAATCCCGCCTTTTTAAATTAAAGGTTTGGTACTAGTGCTAGCCCTAAATCGGAATATCCTATCTCAGTACTTTTATATCTTCAAACTAATTAAAGGTAAAGGTAAAGAATTGCGGGGAAATATGGGATTTTTTCACAACATATTTTGCTGTCGCTTAGGTTAAGAATTACGACAAAAACATCCTTGTACGCATCCGAACCTCCGTTACCTTGCTGGGCCTAAAAGTTAGAAACAAATATGGAAAATAATACGTCGGCAGGTCGAAATTAATTAATATTAAACTTCAAGGCGATCTAGATTCGTAGGTAATTAATTCCGCGGAAGCAAAACGCGTAATCCGTAAATCTAACGCTTACCTTTTATTTAAGTACGGAAATACTGCTACAAACTTTGGCGTCCCGCATATCCCGGATAATAAAATTTAACCAGGTTCGTCCTAAGGCGGCCTTCCGCCTTTGCGGCAAAACCGGGACCCCGAAAACTTCACCTTATCTTTTTGCAGATAAGACCGGTTAACGCCGAAACGGAAATTACTGTAATGCTGCATAATCGAAAACGCGAATTTCGAGCGATAATTTATATTATTGCAGTTACCCTTAAAAGATAAAAAAGTTCAAACTTTATTTCTTTTACTAAACTTTAAGTAAAATCAGTCCGAAAACGATAAATCCGAAGATTCGTTTCCATTAAGGTTCCCCGCTTTACAACAGATTTTCCTAATCTTTTTTAAAAAGAACCTTCTATTTCAAAACCGTACCCGCTTTAGCGCCCGGCTACAGAATCCAAATATTTATCGATTCCGTTTTCCAAAAGACGGATACTAAATATAGCGGATAACAATAACCTTCTAGGCATAAATAAAGATCGTATTACAAAGATAACAACGGCCGGAACAGTAATCCTGGAAAATAAACCGATTTGAATCGCGACTAACAAGATCTCCGGTATTTCAAACGCCTTTGCTGAAAGTTAAACGCAGGGTTGATAATATAGTCTGTAGTCATTAGTCATTTTTTAGTGACTAACTGACTACTGTAGTTTTAGTCACCTTACTGATTAACTAATGTAGTTTTAGTCAGACCACTGACTAACTACAAACTAATATAAATTAGTCTTAGTTAGTTACTACAAAGGACTAATAACTAAAGGTCTTTCTTTTACACTTTGAATTTTTTTCAAAGATAAATTTTTATACTTTCTGCTTTTTCTTTAAAAAATTAATTCCAACTTATATAAGGTTATTATTATTTTATAAATAAATTTAAAGCTGATATATAAATATAACATACTTTTTTTATGCTTCTAAATTAACAGTTAATTAGTTATAACGTCAAAAATTTGAATTTATATAGTAATTGCTTATAACGTCCCACACAAGTGAGCGGGACATACAAATAAGCGGGACACTTTTTCAGCCATTCCAACAACATATCTTTAATTGCCTATTTCTTAACAACCATAATATGGAGCGCCTTATAAAAGAAGCGAAAATAAACTTAGCCATTCAGGCTAAAAGACGAAACCCGAAATTTAGTTATAGAAAACTTAATTTTATTTATGAAGTACCATATACTACTTTAAAACCGCGATTTAACGGTAAATGCGCCCGAACCGATGTTACCTTTCCTTTGTAGAAATTGACGCCGACCCAAAAAAAAATCGATTGTCGACCGAATTCTTAACCTAGATACGCGAACGTTTCCTATCCGGCTTTAGTACGTTAAAGATATAGCTAATATATTGTTAGCCTAACGCGTTACAGAACGCGTTGGAGTTAACTGGACGTCGAACTTTGTTAAACGGCAAAAAAAAATCCAAACGCATTTAAATCGGAAAATCGATTATTAACGAGTTTTATGCGAAAATCCAGAAATATTTCGTAAGTAATTCGAATTTGTTCGAGTTATAATTGCGAAATACGGTATCGCAAAAAAGGATATTTATAATTTCGACGAAACTAAATTTTTGATAAAGTTTTTTATAATAACGAACATGGTAATTATTAATACCGAAAAACGTAAAAAATTTAAATAAACGTAAAAAAAAAAATAAAAAATAAAAAATAAAAAAAAAATAAAAAATTTATTATTTAAATTATTAATTTTTAAAGTTAAATTATACCGTTATTTATTATTATAACGGGAGAAAATTAATTAAATTTTAATATTACGATAATTTATTATTAATAGCGGATTAAAAAATTGCATTAAGTAATAATAGCTAAATAATAAATAAATTACGTTTCGAATAAATTTAGTATTTTAATAAATATATTCGAACGCGTACGAAAAATTTTAAACGTTTCCTTATCCTTAATAGCTATAAAAGTTATTATTTAATGAAATTCGAAAAATATTGCGCTAATAACAATATTATTACGTTTTGTATACTTGCGCATTTTTCGTATCGGCTTTAACCTTTTGATATATTTTATTTTTTTTATTTTAAAACGCGTTTATTTGCGTTATATCGAAAACTTAATACAACGTTATTATATTTATATTATTAAAAAAGATTTTTTTCGCCGGCTTTTACGATGCGTTTTAAGCTGCTATAACGTCCGATAACATTAAATTTGGATTTGTTAAAGCTGGTTTTGTTTTATTTAATTTTAATAACGTTTTTTCCGAATTAAAGATTTTTCCAATTATGCTTACGCCGACCATTTTCCCGTTAACCTTTGCCAGTTCTATTCGTTCCCTGTCCGCGAAGATCCTTAAGAATATTAAGGAAATAACGCGGTAATTACGTTATTTGCAAAAAAAGATTGGAAATTTATAGGCTGGCTTGTTAATTAAAATAATTAAATCGGTTTATCTTTTAATTAAAAGTTATTTATTAGTTTTATACGAAAATATTTTTTTTCGGAAAAAAGCTGTTTAATTGCGTAAAACGAATTACATTTTAAATAAACGTCGTAAAATTAAAAATAAACGTTTTTAAAAAGGAGGAATACTTACTATATAAAAGGGATAAGCTTTTTTGGCTTAAAAAGAAAAGGGTGGTGAAAAAATGCAGCTTAACAGCAACTGGAAGGGGTTGTCGCAAGAGGGTTAAGACTAAGGAACGGAAGTGTGGCGTCTACGGCAAGCTTGGACATAATGCGCGTACTTGTGTAGAAGTTGTAGATACGTTTAGCGAAGAAGAATCCGATTGATTTGAATCAATGCGATATGTTGTTGTTAAGTTATTTGAATTTGTTGTTGCGGAGTGCCAAAAAGTGTTCCGTTTATTTGTGTGTGCCGCTCACTTGTGTGGGACGTTATAGCTTTTAAGTTTATTATATACGATTTTATTCTTCTTTTGTTTGTTAACTTATTTTTACCCTTTTAAACCTTTTTCTTTTACGTTTAATAAATTAATAAAGTTATATATTTTTAACTAACCTTCCCTTTCCGTTTTCTAATACTTTTCTTTCTCCAATTCGGGGTTTTCTTTATATTATATGTTTTAAGCCTGCATATATGTAATTTTCCAGCTTTTTACTAATGTTAACTGTTTAACCTTTTCTAGTTGTATCCTCTATCTGTTTTTAAAAATAATATTACTAAAAATAAAAAAACCCTTTTCGATTATAACTAAAATAGCGGCAATAGCTAAATATCTTTTAGGTATAATAGCTAATATAAAAAACAAGGTCGATTAGTTTTTTATTATGATAAAACGGCTGTTTATTTAAAGTTTGTTGTATTTTATATCGCTTTATAACCAAATACAGCTGTAAACTTACCCCTTTAAGATATTATTCTTCGTTTAAATACATATTTAATTCTTTATCCCGTTACGTTTGGGATTATATACATAATTAGCGATTTATATAAGTATTATAAAAAAATTGGTATTATATCCGAAATGTTATAATAATAACATTTAAAAAAACAAAACGTCAGTATTTTTTGATTTTAGTTTTGTAAATAAAATCTGCTAATATTCACCAAAAAAACTTTAAAAAAGATAAAAACGTTGAAAGGTTTTTTTAGAAGCTTTATAAAACGTAAGCTTTTTCTAAACAAAGCTAATTAAGTATTTATAATTCAAATATATAGCGTTATCGAAAGCAATTAAACAGTAAAATACGATTTAATAGGATAAATAAGGGATATTAACTGGAAATCCTAACGGGAGAACAGAGGGATAATAAAGAGTTAATATTAATACAAATAAAAACGTATAAAAATAACTTAAATTTTGTTCTTAAACCCTGTTAAGGATTAATTGTACATTTTCTCCAAGAAAGTATTATTTTAAGTCGCTTATAACAGTTACAATAATAAATATAAATTTCTTTTAAAAAAATAATATATACAGGTTGTAATCATTAGTCATTTTGTAGTTAGTCACTGATTAATGTAGTTAGTCTATAGTCAGTTAACTGACTAACTAATAACTACAAGGTGTAGTCTGTAGTCTGACTATTAGTCACTAATTATCAACCTGGTTAAACGTATAGGAAAAACATTTACGGCCGGAAAAATTTAATACGTTGGGTTTTTCCACCCCGATTTCCCAGCTTTTTATAGTAAAGGTAATTCAGTAATTATCGGTTAAAATGTGTACTAACGTAATATGCATCTTTTCGCAGATTCTGTACGTAATGCGGCGAAGTCCGAAGTAAAAAAAACCATACTGAAAAAAAACTTTGCGTAATTACTTTACGACAACGTACAAATTTGGTATATAACCTAATTCGATAATGCAAACCGAACGATTATGCAAGAAAATTTCGAATATGCGCTAGCTAAGATAATCGCTCGTTTCCAGCCAAACGTTTTGGACGCGATAAAAATTTTAAGTACGTCGAAATCCGACAAGTAAGCAATTTAACGAAAAAAGACGTTTCGTACTTAAGCGATGGCTTTAATCCGTACATATCAAACGGCCGGATATAATACCTTTTTGCAATATATAACTTACATCTGGAACATAATAAACGCCCCGTTAAAGATACAAGTTACAAAGCTTATAACAGGCGTACCGATCGACAGTTTTATTATGTATTTGGAAAAAAAAGGCCAATATTAACAAAGAACAACTTTTATAATCCGGTAACTTATTTTTATTTTTGGCTAATCCTATTTTTCCCTTTCATCTTATTAATAACCAAGTACAGCCCAAGATAATTAACGCTTTAGCTACTTAAGCCCCCAGGTTGCTAATTTAGGCGGTATATACCTTCGAAAACGAAGATGGAAACGGTTTCTGGGGCCGTAATTACGGCAGACAAGGTAGCTACTGCGGATCTCGCGGTAAAAGTTATGGTAGATATCGTAAAGGCAGTTATCGTCGCCGTGGCTGCCTTGGCTACCAGTCCAATAGGAGACAATTTAACGCAAACCGCCCCTTTGATGGAAAGTACGAAGGCGATCCAGATACCGGGATTTATAAAGGCGGATAAGGAAGACCTTTTTAAAAAGGATAATTAGGAAGTTATAAAGGACGCGGTTATGGTTACCGCAGATTTTGGCACCCGTAGCGTAGAACCTGGAGAAAATAGGTAAATTACGCCGAGATGGAAACGGTTACTCTGGAATTGACGACGAGGTTTACCTCGATAGTAATAACGAAAATATTAACCAGCAGGAAAAAAAGATGAAAGTAGATGGTTATGTTTTAATAGATAAATTCGTAAAAGAGGACGATAATTCGTATTGCTCTTAAAACGTTATATACGGCGGAAATATAACTGATTTTTATTACGATATTTTTTCTTTAAGTAAGTAGAATAAAGTAACGATAAATACGGCGGTCGAAATATTTACATACCACTATTACGCCTATGTATTCGAGGGTAGATCGATGTTTTTCGTTTATAGTATATTTCAAGCGATATTAACGTATTACGATTATTAAAATAGGTAACGAAGCTTTTAAGATACAAATAGCAAACGACGACACGGAGATATTTGTAGCAGACGAAATTTATAATACGGTAATTCCTAAACCTTTTAACAGTACGGGCCAGTTTGATAAGATTTTTAAATATACTTACTGCCATATATAGTTAGTAATTACGAAAAAACCAAAAACTACAAACTACAATCACAACCCTGGTTATAACTAATTACCCGTTAATTTAAAAATAAAGAGGAAATTTGTTAAATTTATGTAACAGCCTTAAAAGAATTTATAAAATAATAATAACTCTATATGAGCTGGAGTTGAGTTTTCAGAAGAAAGGCAAGACGTACGGGAATTTAACTTTAAAAAATTAGAAAATTGTTAAAAAAAAACACCTTTAGTTATTAGTCATTTGTAGTAACTAACTAAGACTAACTACATTTATATTTAGCTGTAGTTAACTTTTAAAAGTCGATAATGCGTTTTTATAGGTCGTTTGGAGTATGGTTTCAATTTTCCATCTGTTGATAATTGGCGAATCGCTATAAATAGTTAAATTTAAGGCATATAATAAGATTATATAAATAACTTACGGGTTTTAATATTTCAATAAATTTTGAAAAGAATCGGAATTTAAAATATTAAGCGATAAATTGTTTTTAATAATAAAGTTTAATATTTTATTATAAGCTTTATCCTTTTTAAAGATATGGGTATTCGTTAATGTATTATTCCGCGTTCGTTTTTGAGTAGTTAAATCGAAAAATGAAGAACTAGGTGCAGAAATTATTTCGTTTTTTAATAAACTTATTTATTAATCTTTAATTTAACATTTAAAGAGAGGTTGGTAATAAATGAATTTATATAGATTTACTTTTTTTCTTTTGTTTTTGCGTTTTTCGTTAAAAGCAATGGAAGGGTGTTTAGTTGCATAATGGCGTTAGAAATTCGAAGCTTGAAATTGTTTAACGTTAACGGTTAATTTATAAATTACAACTAAAGTTTAATTATTAATTTGTGTTTCAAAAACGCTATAAAAGTTTAAAATTGATAATAATAAAAATAACTTACGAAGTACAAGAAAAAAGCATTTTTCGTGGCTTATTTTCCTTAATAGGTAATAAACTTCGTGTAAATATCCCGTTTTTAAATATATAAATTGGCAATTCGTTATCAGGACCTAATTTAAAATCAGTTTTATTTTCATCGACGATTTTATCCGAATTAACATCAGAAATATCAGTAGTGGAAATGATATCGTTAGATATAAAAGAAACATTTTCTGAAATATCGGTAAAATCCATTTTAAGGGATTTAAAAAAGGTCCAAATAGGACTACCATAATTGTTTAATTCCTAATAATTTGATTAATAATAATCTAATTACTAATAGTTAAGTCTTAATCGCTAGATTCATAATCGCTTAATTTCTAATCGCTCAATTTCTAATCC
Source organism: Monosporascus sp. mg162 (assembly GCA_004155945.1). Lineage (NCBI taxonomy): Eukaryota > Fungi > Ascomycota > Sordariomycetes > Xylariales > Monosporascus > Monosporascus sp. mg162. The sequence goes on from QJNY01000730.1 coordinate 20,939, forward strand.
CTCGATTTCTAAGCGTTATTTTTCTAAGCGTTCGATATCTAAGCGTAGCGTTCGATTTCTAAGCGATCGAGTTCTAAGCGATCGGTTTCTAAGCGATGGATTTCTAAGCGATGGATTTCTAAGCGATCGATTTATAATCGTAAGGTTTACAATCGTTTGATTTATAATCTGATTATTAGTATTCTTACGCATAAGGAAAAAAGATAAAAGCAATTAAATCCCCGCCTTCACTACTAATTTCGTATTTATTATTCCATCATAATTAACTACTAATTATTATCTTTATAAGTTACAGTTAAAATTAAAACTTTAAAACTTTTATTTTTAATTTAAGCTTTTAAGGGTTTTAATTAATTAACTGTTATAATAAGTCTGTCGTTTAAATTATATTAAGCTTTTTAACGTCGTTCCTTAACCTTTGCGGATATACTCTCCTTTATATTATATTATACTTTTTTACGCCGGTCTTTAACCTTTACGAATTTACTATCTTTTATTTAACATAACATCTTTCCTCCGTTTTTAAAAAAGGTAGGAACTTAGTAACTATAATTATTCTCTTATCGTAAGATTTAAAAAGAAACTAACGTTTTGAAGATAAAATTAAATGTAATATTTAATATATATATTATATAATCTTTGTTATTAATATACATACAATATATAAAGTACGTATATTAAGATTAACAAAAAGCGATCTATATTAACATTATATAAGGAAATAAAGGTCCGAAACGTTTAACTATTAAAGCAAAATAATAAATAAATTCCGGGACGAAATATGTTTTAATACGGATGGTTTTAATTTACTTATAATAACCAGAATACCGGAAACAACCGAAAATAATAACCAATCGAATCGAAGAAAAGAAATTACAGCATTAAAATTACGATAACGAAACATATAAAGAAAAAAAGGATAAAAAGATGTCAAAAGGGAAAACCAAATAAGAAACAACGGTTTTATAAACATAAAACAATTTATATTTTTACATATTCCAAAAATTATGTTTCGTATTAATAACGTACGTTATTTAATTTATTTAATTTGTTTATTATATTGGGTTTATTTTCTTAATTTAAACAATACGAATATATATATATATATATATATATGTAAGTATGTGTAGTTTTTAGTTTTTTTGTGGTTACTAACTACATGTAGTTAGTTTTAGTCAGGTCACTAACTAACTACAGTAGTTTTAGTCAGGCCACTAACTAACTACAAACTACAAGTTGTAGTTTGTAGTTAAACTATTAGTAACTAATTCACAACCCTGGTTAAATCCAAGGAACGGAGGTATGGCATTTGCGATATAATGCCCGTACTTGTATAGAAATTGTAAATACGTTTTAATAATAATTAGATAACCAATGAAATTGGGTTTTAAATAGATTTAATATTTTAACAAATATATTCCGACGCGTACGAAAAGTTCGAAACCTTTCCTTATCTTCGACGGTTACGAAAACTATTATTCGATAAAATTCGAAAAATATTACGTTAATAACAATTTTATTGCGCTTTATATGCCCGCGTATTTTTCGTATCGGTTTTAACTTTTTGATGTATTTTGTTTTTCTGTGTTAAACGCGTTTATTCGTAATATATCGAAAACTTAATAAGACGTTATTGCATCTATATTGGCAAAGAAAAATTTTTTTGCCGACTTTTACGACGCGTTCCAACCTGCCATAACGTTTAATAATATCAAATCTGGATTTGCAAAAGTTGGTCTTATTTTATTCGATCCTAATAACGTTCTTTCCGAATTGGAAGTTCTTCCAGTTGTGCCTACGCCGACCGTCTCCCCGTTAACCTCTGCCGGTTCCATTCGTTCCCCGCCTGCGAAAATCCCTAGAAATACCAAGGAAGTAACGCAATAAGGATGTTACTTGCAAAAAAAGATTGGAAACTATTAAGGTGGTTTAATAAAAATGGCTGAATTGGTTAATCCCTAAACTTAAAGCAGGGCTGTGAAATAATTCCTTAGTTTTTAGTCCGTTTTAAGTTACTAACTAACTTATAAGTTAAATTCCGACCTGCGGACTAACTTATAAGTTATAATTCCTGGTGGTGGAATTAACTTGTAAGTTCAAGTCCGGGGCCGGAATTAACTTGGACTTATTAAGTTAAGTTAGTAACTTGAAAAAAAATTAATAACATAGTATAATCTGAATATATATAAATGACATTATATTAATTGCATAAAGTGCCATTGGTAAAAAATTACTTAAGTATATATGTTAATGAAAGCAATTAATCTTTGATAATATAAGTAATTAGTTGTAAGTAAGAATAAAAATTCTTTTTTTAAAAGGTTTTTATCGATAACTTTTATTAAGATTAATCATAATATATGAGGAAATAAAGTTAATTATATATGGTTTCGGCGGTGATTCGACCACTATTAATGTTTTTTTAACTCTTTTCGATTTCTAAATCTTCGACGGCAAAGGTTATATATTCTTTTTAAAAAATTAAAAATTCTATATATTCAGCAATAAAGCGTTTTTTAAAAAAGGATATATATTTACGGGAATATTTTTATCGAAAATTGCCGTTTTAATATTACAGATTTTCGTATTTGTGGGACTTAAATATCGGCTGGGGGAAATCCCGTATGAAGGGGAGTGCGATTAAACTTTAGAAATTATAATATATACGGAAATAAATGGAACTTAAACTTTTAAATCGGCTTTCGTGATTAATATTTCGGAAGGCCATTCGGTCATAAATCTATACCACCAATTAGGGTTTAAACATCACAATAAACCTTTTAAATACCTTTTTAAAACTAAATTTAAGATCAAAAAACTTACTTCTTTAAAAGGTATAAAGTGATACGAAAACGGGTGTAATAATGGATTCGTTTGATAAAGTGGATTTTAAGAGTTATTTTCAAGTAAAAGCTCGTACCAACGGTCGTAATTATAAACCTAAAATAAAATACAGCTTTTAATCAACCGTATATTAAGAAATATTTGGCCATAATAAACCATTATGACCAGTATATTTGCGAGATTAGATTTGGATTTTATAATTATATAAAACGTGCAAAGATTTCATTTCTTCGGGCTATTTAACGAATGTTAACGTAATAAAAATAAAAACGATTAAATAAATAAAATAAAATGTAAGATTCCTTTTAATAAAAATAATATTCCCTATTCAGATAGTCGTTGGTTCTAAAAGCGAAAAGGTAATTCGTTAAAATCGTTTTCAGCACGGATTTTGCGCATAAAAGCGGCGTAAAAATTACATTAAATAACAGTCATTTTGCGTTTTTTAAAGGATGAAAAACGAGGAACAATATGGAAAGTTACGAGCAATATATAATAATATATCGGGTCCACAGATAGGCGATAAACTGATAAATAAAAAAGACTTATTATATGAATAAAAACAATCAAAAACTTTAAAGGAAAAATAAAATATATATATAACGTCCCACACAAGCAAGCAGGACACACAAATAAACGGGACACTTTTTGGCACTCCGCAACAACAAATTCAACTCAACAACAACACATCGCATTAATTCAAATCAATCGGATTCTTCTTCGCTAGACGTATCTACAATTTCTACACAAGTAGGCGCATTATGTCCAGGCTTACTGCAAACGCCACAGTTCCGTTCCTTGGTTTCAACCCTTTTGCAACGACCCCCTTTAGCTACTGTTAGCTGCATTTTTTTACCACCCCCTTCTTTTTAAGCCAAAAAAGCTTATCCCTTTTATATAGTAAGTATTCCTCCTTTTTAAAAATGTTTACTTTTAGTTCTGCAACGTTTACTTAAAATATAATTCGTTTCGCATAATTAAGCAGTTTTTTCCCGAAAATATTTTTTTTCGTATAAAAGTAATAAGTAACTTTCAAATAAAAAATTACCGCTTTAACTATTTAATTAACGAATTACTTTATTAATTTTTAATCTTTTTTTGCAAATAACGTAATTACCGCGTTATTTCTTTAATATTTTTAAAGGTTTTTGCGGGTAAAAAACGAGTAAAACCAGCGGAAGTTAACGGGAAGACGGTCGGCGTAGGCACAACTAAAGGAACCTTTAATTCGGAAAAAACGTTATTAAGATCGAATAAACAAAACTAGCTTTAGCAATTCCAGATTTGATATTATCGAACGTTATAATAACTTGGAACGCGTCGTAAAAGCCAACGAAAAAATCTTTTTTAATAATATAAGTATAATAACGTCTTATTAAGTTTTCGATATCCCGTAAATAAACGTAATTTAAAATAAAATACATTAAAAGGTTAAAACCGATACGAAAATTACGCGAATATATAAAGCGTAATAATGTTATTATTAGCGTAATATTTTTTAAATTCGATCGAATAATAACTTTTATGGCCGTCGAAGATAAGGAAACGTTTCGAACTTTTTATATACGTCCGAATATATTTATCAAAATATTAACTTTATTCGAAACCTAATTAATTTTTTATCCAGTTATTATTATTTAATACGATTTTTTAATTAACTGCTAATAATAAATTTTTACGGTATTAAAATCTAAATTTTTTTTTTCGCTATAATAATAAATAACAGTATAATATAACCTTAAAAATAAATAATTTAAATAATTATAAATCTTTTTTATTTTCTTATTATATTTATTTAAGTTTTTTTCTTTTTTCGGCATTAATAATTATTATACCTGTTATTATAAAAAACTTTATCAAAAATTTAAAATTTTCGATATTATAAATATCCTTTTTTGTAATACCGTATTTCGCGATTATAGCCGGAATAAACTTAAATTATTTGCAAAATAATTTTAAATTTTCGCATTAAATCCGTTAATAATCGATTTTCCGATTTAAACGTATTTAAAATTTTCTTTACCGTTTAATAAAGTTCGATACCTAATTAATTCTAACGCGTTTTATAACGCGTTAGGCTAGTAATATATTGGCCATTTCTTTAACGTATTAAAGCCGGACAGGAAACGTTTACGTATTTAAGTTAAAGATTCGGTCGATAATCGATTTTTTTTGGGTCGGCGTCAATTTCTGTAAGGGAAAAGTAATATCGGCTCGGGCGCGTTTACTTTTAAATCGCGGTTTTAAGGTAATATGTAATATTTTATAAATAGAACTAAGCTTTCTATAACTAAGTTTCTGATCTCGTTTTTTAACCTAAATATCTAGGTTTATTCTCGCTTTTTTTATAAGGCGCTCCATATTGTGGTTGTTGAGAAATGGGCAATTAAAGATGTGTTGTTGGAATGGCTGAAAAAGTGTCCGGCTCATTTGTATGTCCCGCTCACTTGTGTAGAACCTTAACTTAATTTAAAGATAATAATAAAAGGAAATAATAAACTTAATAGATTTAATAGGATTAACGGATATAATAAATTAAATAAAAGTAATAAGCATGTTAAAATTAAAGGATTTTTAGGACTTAGAGGATTTAAAAGACTTAAAGGATTTAAATGATTTAAAAGGGTTAAAGCATTTAAAGGATTTAACGGATTTAATATGTTTAATAGATTACTCCGCGTTTTAAACCCGTCAATTACTAATTATATATTAATAAATAAATTAAAACCGAAATCCGCAAGCGGAACATGTTTATTAGATGTATATATATATCGATTTTATATAAACAGCAAAATATACATAATAAAAAATTCGTTGCCGTTATTAAAATTTTTCTTTCTTTTGTTTTACTTTAAAGTACTTCAATATATTTTTCCGCAATCAAATCCAACTCCTCTATTATTCATATTATCATTCGTTATTTATAACCTTTGTCTTTAACCAAAAAATAGCTTCCTCCAATCCTGAATTAATTCTTTTTCTAAACAAACCGATATTATTTCTGAATCGCACACGTCGAATATTCCCAACCTTGATAAAGTTAAAAAAGAAAATGAACCTAATTCTAAATTAACGTCTAATACCGATTCGAATATTTATATATTAAAAAATTGATCATTCACACGCATATTATTACCTATCGAATTACCGAATTTCGGAAAAATGGTTTTCGCTTATATTGGGTAAATTTCTCAATGTTTTTTTTAATAACTTCATTTTTTCATATCCAACTTTTAATACTAAATTAATAATATATTTTTTCAGTTGTAATTTTAAGTTAAACGTTATAATGAAAAGTTTTCAAACTTCGAATTTTCGGCGTCATTACGAGCGGAAACATCCCGTAATTACTTATAACGTACCACACCATTGAACAGTCCAAACCAGTAAGCGGACCGTTTCTTAGCACTTCGCAACAACAAATTCAAATAACTTAACAACAATACATCGTATTGATTCAAATTAATTGGTTTTTTCTTGGCTAGATGTATCTACAATTTCTTTACAAGTACGCGCATTATGTCCGGGCTTGCCGCAGACTCCATACTTCCGTTCCTTGGTTTTAACCTTCTTACGACGACCCCCGCCAGTTGCTGTTAGTTGCATTTTTTTATTACCCCCTTTTTTTGGGCTAGAAGAGCTTGTTTCTTTTATATAATAAGTGTTCCTTTTTTTTTAAAAAAAACGTTTATTTTTAATCCTGTAACGTTTGCTTAAGATATGATTCGTTTCGCGCAATTAGACCTTTTTTTCCCGCGGAATAACGGCTTCATACAATAGCAACATATAACCTTTATTTATAAGATTAGCCGACTTAAGTATTCTCGTTAACGAGCTACCCTGGTAATTTCTGATCTTTTTTTGTAAGTATCGTCCTTGTTTTGTTGCTTTACGGATATTTTTAAGGGTTTTTGCGGGGGGTAAAATAGAACCGGCGGAGGTTAGCGAGGAAACAGTCGGCGTAGGCACAACTGGAGGAACCTTTAATTCGGAAAGAACGTTATTGGGATCGAATGGAACAAGACCAGCTTTCGCGAATCCAGATTTGATGTTGTCGGACGTTATGGCATCTTGGAACGCGTCGTAAAAGCCGGCGAGAAAATCTTCTTTGTCAATATAGGTATAATGGCGTCGTATTAAGTTTTCGATATACCGCAAATAAACGCGTTTCAAAACTAAAAAATAACATACATTAAAAGAATAAAACCGATACGAAAAATACGCGGGCATATAAAGCATAATAATAATGTTATTAACGTAATATATTTCGAATTCCATCGAATGGTAATTTTTATGGCCGTTAAAGATAAGGAAACGTTTGGAACTTTTCGTACACGTTTAAATATGTTTGTCAAAATATTACATCCATTCGAAACCTAATTTATTTATTGTCCAGCCATTATTACCAGGGCTGTAAAATAATTCCTTAGTTATTAGTCCGTTTTAAGTTACTAACTAACTTATAAGTTAAATTCCAGCTTCCGGATTAACTTACAAGTTATAATTCCGGGGGGTGGAATTAACTTATAAGTTCAAGTCCGGAGCCGGAATTAACTTGGACTTATTAAGTTAAGTTAGTTAGTAACTAAAAAAAAACTAATGACTTATTTTATTTTTTTAAAAATAAAAATTTGGAAAATATTTTATTACTTAAGGGACGTTATATTAATAAAAAAAAACGCTTTAATATACGTACATAAATAAGTTTAACGCTTATAAAATATATTTTCGAATATAATTATTAAAAGATTTATAATAAAAATGTTTTTTATAGTTAGCTTTAATTATTAAAAATACCTTTAATATAATAGAAATAAAAGTTAATTATATAATTTTTTTACGCTTATTAAATTATTATTAATGTTTTTTTAACGCCTTTCGATTTTTAAACTTTCGATAGCAGCAATTACATATTTTCCTTAAAGGATAAGCATTTTAAAAATTTGTTAATAACTTTTTTTTTTAAAAAAAGAAGTAATTAGCTTACCGGAATTTCTTTATTAAATTGTTTTTTTGTAAGTTTACAAATTTCGGAACTTTCGGAGCTTAAAACTAAATCTAGGGAAATTCCGTACGAAAAAAATTGCAATTAAATATTAACTGTTTAATAAAATAAATAAATAAATAAAATTAAACTTATAAAACCGGTTTTTCGATTAATTTTTTCGTAAGGCCATTTAAACATAAATTTATGTTACCAATTAGGTATTAAAGATTATTATAAACCTTTTTTAATTTTAAAATATAATTAAATTTAATTTTAAATAATATACTTTTTTAAGTAGTTTAAAGTTATACGAAAATAGGTCGAATAAAGGACTAACAGGATAAAATTAATTTTCCGGGTTATTTTCAAATGCAAATTTGTACCACCGATTATAATTATAAACTTAAAAGTATATTAATATATATAAAATTCGATAATATATTATATTTAACCTTTTCGTTATATAAATTTTGCGGAATATATAGCTATATTAAACTATTATAAATAATATATTCGTATATTTAAATATTAGTTTAATAATTATATAAAACGTATAAACATTTTTCCTTTTCGGCTTAAGTAATTAACGTTAAAAAATAAACATCAAAATAAATATCAAAATAAATATCAAAATAAATATTAAAATAAATATCAAAATAAATATTAAAATAAACATTAAAATAAATATCAAAATAAATATCAAAATAAATATCAAAATAAATATTAAAATAAATATTAAAATAAATATCAAAATAAATTTCCAAATAAAATAACTTATTTAAAGGACCGTTAATTCCAAAATCGGAAAAATAATTCGTTAAAATTATTTTTAGCTTTAATTTTGCGCATAAAAGTAACGTAAAGATTACCGTAAGTAACAGGCATTATTAGTTTTTTAATAAATAAAAAATAAATAAAAATATAAAAAGTTACGAAAAATATTATAAAATAAATCGAATGCATAAATAAGTAACTAACTAATATTTTATTAAAGTTTATTACATAAAAATAAAATAATTAAAAGCTTAAAGGGAAAAATAAAAGATATATTTATTATAATTAATATTAATAACATAAAGAAATAAAGGACTTAATAAATTTAAGGAATATAACGGATATAATAAATTTAAAAATATTAATAAACGGTATAAATTTATTAATAAGCTTATTATTAATTCCGTATTAATAAGTTAATTATTAATTTTTTAATTATTTATAAATTAATTAATAATTTTATATTTAAAAATTAATTATTAATTCCGTATTAATAAAGTAATTAAATATTTTATATTAAAAAGTTAATTATTAATTCCGTATTAATAAGTTAATTAAAGCCGAAATCCGAAAGCCGAAAGCCGAAAGCCGAATTTTTTTTTATAACCAAAAAAATTCCTATAATAAGAAATTTTTTTACGTTTTATTTTAAGTTTTAATTTTTTTTTCTTTATTTTATTTTAAAGTAATTAAAAATAATATTTCGAAGTAAGATTTAAGCATTTTATTACCGTTATTATTTACCTTAGTTTCTTTTTTATTTTTATGAAAAAATATATTTTTTAAAAAAAAATTTATGTCTTTATCCGATTTTAAATTTAATTCTTTTTTTAAAAAAACCAGTATTATTTTTAAATCCCAAACTTCGAACGTTTCTAACGTTAATAAAATGGAAAAAAAAAAAAAAAAAAAAAAAAAAAAA